>JBAIZL010000001.1:67268770-67521270 GCA_036971475.1 Prosapia bicincta
AAGCTATTTGAGGTTATGCTGAGCAGTAGAAATGGACTTTCCTGAAGGAAGGACATTCATCATCCTTGTCTGGTCCGGGGTCTCACAATACTGAAGGCGTTATGCATTCATGACTATATTGTAGATACTTCGGAGATGCGCAACAAGACTGTCATACCACGTTCTCATACTGAACGCTGAAACAGCTTGAAGGAGGTTATGGTAAATTGGTCGCTTCGAGACGAGACTTTCCCACCGTATGAAATAACCTAAAGACGGTGACGGTGTAACACATTTTAGGTGTGTTACTTATTGAAATAAATTCAAAAAAACAAACTACACGTCAAAATTTTAAAAATGTAAAACATATGTTTAAATAATAAAAAGAAATTGTATTTGATATGAGAATTATGTTAGAGCACAAAATAAGTTTTGCCCGAGCTTCGCGGCCCAAGGTGCGCGGAAACCTAGATAGCCGGTACGCAAGCTAGGCTAGCCCTTCTTATGTGTCGGGATGCCAAACTAGAAGGACCTTATCCGACATGGATTAGCAAGGACATCTTCATTTTCTTTTCGTACATTAAAATAACATTATTTTTCGTTAGAAGGAATTGTGCTGCCCGGAGAAAAGCCTTGAGACGAACGATCTTTGCCGAAACGCAAAATTTGGGATTTTATTCCATAATAACACTGGTCGGATCATCATGATGAAAAATGCAGCTAAGTGTACTATAAAAATCGTGTTTTAAAATGAATAACTTTTGAAAAACTAAATTATAATCTTTCATGGCTTCATAAGTCAGTTCTCTGTAAAACAACGCGTTTATAGAAATTGTGTAATGTAAAATAAGATAAATAAATTTAAATTCAATGTACGAGCGTTAATGCATCATAAATTTGTGCAAGCAATTTCGAATGAATATATCGTGCTCTGCCACAAATATTCGTATAATAATTTTCTTTAATTAAATGTGTAATGTAACAAGGGTAAGCCAACATTTCTAATATGTGTTAATTTGTATTTTTTAAATTGAATTGCCAAAGTAAAATTTGATTTGTTTAAACGAACATTGTGTTTAAAATTATTTGTGAAATACTTCATTCTTCTTCCAATGGAACCTTTGATAAGGTCAATCCTTAATTATGTAATGAATTACTGCAATCTTTAAGATCAATTAATTCCTTCAGAAATAGGTTATCAAAAAAAAGTTACATAAATTGCGCAACTCTGCTTGTTTTGTTTCTTTCTAAAAATATGAGTCACATAAATATTCTAAAGGAATTAATTTCGGAAATAAATACTGTTACAACGGAATAGGAAAGGTCTGAATCCCTACTACAATGGACTTTCCCAATATAAATGTCATTCCTATCTCTTCGCAGGATATTTAGATTATATCAAAGGAGTAACAATTATCATTTACCCAATAGGTACAAGTCCAATCATTTCCCTTAGGCTGCTAACATACTGAAGGCAGCTGATGTTGGAAACGCAACTCGAACTTAAGTTGCTATTGGAAAAGCTGCTTATCGGTTTACAGGGTTGGTCATATAAAGCATTGTTATATGAACATTCAACCCTGTATGCTGTGAAAAAGCAACTTCAGTTTGCGTTGCGTTGTCGTCACCAGTTGCCCTCTTCATGTCCACAGGCTTAACTTTTTGTTGAGGTCTTCTTGACAGAGACATTGAAGATGAGTTCAAGAATTACTTCTGCATAAAAAAGCACTCTTTTATGTTTGCGTTATTTAAAGTAGACGATGTAAAGATAATATTAGAGTATACAAAAACCTTTATTGATCTGAATTTTACCTATTATGATTATATGAATTAAATGTATATATATATATTACACAAGGTGATGTATATTCCTGTAATACAGTTAAAGAATAAAACAAAATATTTCAAACAGAAGAATTGTTTTAAATTACATATTATTCAATGCTTTACAAAATTACAAATTAAGACATTGTTTTCCTAAAAATGCTAATTCTTATTTTACTTGCGAAAAGCTTTGAATAATATATAATTTAAAACTATTCTTGTATTCGGAATATTTTTATTCATTAATTATATATATATATATATATATATATATATATATATATATATATTATATATATATATATATATATATATATATATATAGATATATAGATAGATAGATAGATAGATGGATACATATATAATTTCAAAAACAAGAATACATTTAATACATATATTATTCAATAATATATGAATTAAAAGTATTCTTGTTTTTGAAATATTTTTAATTTATTACTATATTACAAGAAAACATTATATATATATATATATATATATATATATATATATATATATATATATGTTAGTTACCGCAAAATGAAATTTTTTAACTTAAAAAAAATCTACATAACACGGAGATCTTTTATACAGCTAAATAAATATATTTGAGCCTTTGAAGTAGGACAAATTTTCTGCTAAAAGCATTTCCTAATTAATTTACTTTATTTGTATTTTCTCATTTGCAGAAGAAAGGCAAGAAAGGTTTGACTAAATTTGATTTCACAGTTCTTGTGTCAAAGGAGAAAAGAGTTTAATGCAGTTGTATTAAAATGTAAAAAGCTCTTACGATATGGTTTAAATTTAATATGACTTAAAAACGTTTTTTAAAAAATAAATTTTATAATTTATATACTCTCTAATGTCCTCAACTTTCTAGGCAAACGTACTTAAGCGCACTTATACCAAATTAACAGAGTTTTGGTAAGCCTTCGTAAAGTATTTTATCCTTCCTCCAAGTTCACTGGATCCTTTACGTCGGAATACAGCGAATGGTAGCAGAACCTAAGTTTGAGAATTTGCTTTAAAAAACCTAACAAAATAAACCCTATCAGGAACATGTAAACAATTCTAAGTTTGGGTTCATACCACTAATTAATAACAAAGCAAGTTTCTAGGAGTTGTAGGAGATGGTTTTGTTGAAAGTTGGACATAACGATTACATTTGTTTCACTTTTGATTTAAGAAACACAAAAATATCGGATATAAATTGACCCATCTCCTCTTATTTGGTCTCTTCTTCGAGAATATCTTCTCCATTTTGGTATTTTAAAAGCAAAATCTTTAATACGGCTAATTAAGGTTTTTGAAATGATTGGAGGGTCCTTTGAATTATGTTTGGCCTAGGATGATGAGTTTAACATAAGGACATAAAGTTTTAGAAATGGTAAAAAGGGAAGTGTCGGTCGCTTACTTGAGGCAGACTTACACATAATCTAACACTGAAATGTCTACCAGCAACAACTCCATTTACGACACGAGTAGAGGAAGGAAAATCAAGGCGCGCTTGGTAGTGTCTGTTATACGAAGTAAACTACACTCACTCTCCAAGAAGAAGCCTTGTCTCTACCAATTAGAATTTCATCTATTATAATAGGTAGATCCTATTGTAATAATGGATCCTTCATAATAGTAACTTTATTCTCCGCCTAGTCAATCTGCTCTGCACCTTGCTGTCCTTAGTAGAATTGATTTCCTAAATATAAAGTAAAAAGCTATAAAATTTAATTTTAAAGTTACAACTGATTTGAAAAGTAAATAATAGGTTTAGAAAAATGAATCAGCAAAATACGGGAGTAAAACAGTAGCTTTCATTCATACACTGCACTAAATTATTTTCCAACTTTATTAACGTTTTCTGTTTTCCTAAAGTGGTCATAGTTTTTCTGAAATGTGTAAGTATGGTATTGCCCGAGAACAATGCTAATAATAGATGTCAGTAAACCGAGACGAGTTTTTCTTGAGAACGAAGATTTTGCTAAGTAATGGTAAAGGTAATTATATTTGAATCTGAAAATCTGTGACGTAGGATTATTCTAATATAGTTAAACTAAGTCAAAGTACATCCATTTGAGTGGGTACAGACTGCCTTTGTGAAAGCTAGCTAGAAATGCTCATTCACATTTCTTTTTGTATCTGGTTTAAATCCGTGGAATCGACAATCCAGCTTTTTCACCACAGTATAGGCAATTATGAATAAAGGCAGTAAAATGAAAGCTTTGGCTGCCAAGATTAGTGTCATTAGAGTGGATAGAAAACACAGGCTTTGTTTGGACCCATTGTGTTCAGTCAGAAAGGATATTAAGAAAACGGCATTAAGGGTATAATTATAAAACATTCTTCACCTAATGACGTCGCTAGTGTCTAGACAAAGAGAACAGTAAAATGGTCTAAGTTTTAATTTTAATAAAATAAATTTTATTTTTAAAAATGTTCAAAAACTTTTTTCAGATTGATTTGGCCACCACGTTGTATTTTCAAAATCAATATGTTTACCTGGGAGGTCCCTGCTAATGGGAAACGTCATGGCCAGTATCGTCGGCAGGTGCGATCCAGGGAGGTCCCTGTAATAGCAATAGTGGATCTCCTATATCGCTTGGAAGCTCAGATTCGGTGAGGTCCCTGCTAATACGAAACAGCACGGCTAATATCATCAGCAGTTGAGATTCTGGGAAGTCCCTGGTAATGCAAACGAGCATGGCCTTTATCGTCGGCAGCTGAGATTCTGTGAGAGCCCTGTAATGCAAAAGAGACAGTCATATATCGGTAAGAAGCTGAGATTCTGTGCGAGCCCTATAGTAATACTATTTCCTGGATCGTTTGCAGCTGAGATTCTGGGAGGTCCCTGCTAAAGCGAAAGAGTATATGTCCTGTATGGCCGGGCAGCTGATAACAAGTTCTGTAACAACAGCAAATATAATATTTCTATGTAATAAAAAATTGAATGGAAGAGCCAACAAACTTTCGGCAGTGAATTATAATCTGTGTAAAATAACTTACCATAGCAACACAGGTAGAATTATAATGATTTACAACACACTTATATCTCGTGTGCCTCCATCTTGAATCAAAACGGACGTGTTGTATTGATGTGACAGGCAGTGAAAAGAGCAAAAACTGTGCTTCAGAATTTAATTAAATCCATAAACTACAAAACTCTAAACAATGCCTTTGAGGGTACGGCGATTCTCGGAAAGTGTTCCGTACAGAACATTATTAAAATTATAATTACCAGAACTCTATAAACAGTTTTTGTGAAATAGATTGTTGTCTAAATTTTGTTCCAGGAATGCCGTTACCTATTGTTATTTTTGGCTCACAGATTAGAATCTTGTTTTGATTAATATTTTACTGAAATTAAGAGTGGGGTTTTTTTAAAATTTTTCACTTTACCTAATATTTTGACCATGAATAAATATTTCAAATGTAATAAGTAAATACCTCTTTAGCTCCGATGAATAGATAGTGGACTTAATACTACTAGATAGTGGGATTAGGACACTATACAACCCCATTCCAGGGGTTTTATGTTCACAAAACATCTCCACCCTTCACGGGCACTACTGTAACCATACTGATTAAATAAAGCAACATCACATCTAGTCCTCATGCTTAGCTTCCAATGCCTGACCATTGAATAAGGTCTGGCACGACTATCTGCACGAAGGTTATATCTGGTAGTTTCCTTTTATTCCCTCGAATCTATAATTGTCGGGAATAATAATGTTTTCCTAAGTATTTTTCAACTATCGAACATATACATTTTATTTGTACGCTTAAATTTATCTCTGACATTTATAAAACCAAAATGAATTATTATTTAAAAATAATGTTCGATAATCTAAGAGCACAATAATTATTTTATACTCAAATTGTTCTAATAAAAACGTTGTAAAATTTAGGAAAAGTAAAAAAACGAGTATTCTATCTTGAATATGTCATATGATGTATTTAGAAGGGTGGAAAGTGGTGGAGCGATGTATTATGCTATCGACTAACACATTATGCCAGATAATGGGGATGAAATGGCACCAAGCTTGCTGACTAAGGAGACAGTGTGTATGGCGTAAATCGACACATTTCGTATCAATAGCCTGAATTTATCTCCAAAGCTTTATCGGTTTAGTTTTTGGCAACACACTATTCTTGAATAACGGAGTAAACTACATAATGCAATTTGTGTATTTCTCAAGTTTAAAAAGATTTAAATGTTTCCTGTTGATACTTACAACATAATGCAAAAACTCTACTATAAAGTTGATTAATCAAGATCTAAAATTTCTCAAGTAAGTTCGAATAAATTATTTTCATTGCGTTTTTCAGTAGGCCTATATTAACCACTTGGCAAAAAACATTTTTTTTCAATTGAGAATTAATTTGATAATCTGTCCCGAAATAGAAGGTTATGTCTAAAAGCGTGTGATGTTCATAGAGTATAGCACTGAACCCAACAATAATAAGGTAAACATAGAGTATTGCCTGAAGAGGCCGACAAAATCGCTGTCGAAACCAATCACTATATATTTGGTTGCAATATCTCGCAATAAGTCAAAAAAGTGTATAAATATTATCTAACTTGAAAGGTCGTAATTCGCTGTCAAAACATATTTTTAAGGTTTAAGAAATGATAAAGCCTATGAACTAACGCAAGCACGACTTGGCAACAAACCAACCCTCTTTTCTATTGCTTTACGTTGTATTAATTTCGCCATCTTTATGTATTACGAACATTCAGCAAGTACATTTAGCTTAATTAAATTAGATGAAAGTGATTTGAAAGCCGGCGGCGGGCTTAGAGGCAACAAAACTTTGTACCTTTAAGTAATGTTTCAATGTAACATTTCTCACAAAAGAAATGCCTTAGAGAGGAATTTGAAATTTCTATGCCTTTATTTCAAGCAAGCAACACTTAAAGAAGTGATTTTAAAACGTTTAAATTTGTTTTATTTCTTAATAACGTTATCTAAATAGCGTCAGGATATACTGTTTCTAATTTGTGCTGTAGATAGCAATCCAAGAGAGCCAATACACTATACAAATATCCTAACAGAGCGTGTTAATATTTTTATTTGCCTGGATTTTACCAAATAGCGCTATCGTCTCATCAATGTTACATTCATAGCAAAGGAAGATTTGCTACAACAATCAAATTCTGGTCAAAAAATTATAATCACCCTAAAGGGTTAATCTAACTTGAGGTAATATTTACCAATTCGAAGGTAGCAGTGATGGAAGTAGCCCTAGATCAAGGGCAGAACTTTAAAAATCTGTGTCGCATTGCTTGTCAAGCTATGTTTGTAGTTTAAGTTACCCATTAGTTCTTAAGAATCAGATCGTTATGATATGACATCTAGGTTTGTGGAAAAATAATCCTGGTTGCAGGAATGAAGTTTACAAGGACGCTGAGTTACTTCCTCCTAAATAAACAGGGGGTGCTTTATACAAAAAATAATGTCAGGTAAATTACCTTCATTTCCTTTGCAAATTAACTGTATTATGACTGCCACGGGGAGGTAGATTACATGACGACGATATAATGTACTTAGGGACCAGAAACCCCCCATCCTAAATCTTGATACCCCGTATTTTAATATGTCACAGTTTATAGCTAGATATCTAGATCTTGGACTGTATTCTTTGCCCGACAAAAGCATACAGAAAACTCAAATAAATTGTTGTGCTCAGAACAAATTAAAAATTATCTTTTTGTTAAGAATTTGCTCCTATAGAAACATGTTAACGAATATAAAAGTTCATACACAACGGATACAGTTATACACTAACGCACCAATACGTTAAAAAAAATATTAAAAAAAAATTTAGGTTAAAAAGTTCAGTTCTTTTTGAGATTGTAATGAAAATTTTATAATGGTTTTCCTACAGACACGTATAAAATGTTGTCAGATGTTAGATTGTATCGGGGTTGGTACCCATGGGACCACACTATGGCGTCAGGTGGAAGTTTCATGGCAGGAACACTGCCAAGAATGTTTCCCATTTGAAACTGACAACCTTTACAATAAAGTAACCAATTTTAGCTTTAATGTATATATACATTTACTCAAGAACATTCACAAAATTATATTTTTTCGTATGTTTTCGATTCGCTACCATTACCAACATTATGTTATTATCATTGAAAATAAACTAAAATTTTAGCTACTAAGTTTTATGATTATTTGAATGTTAAAACGCGATCACATACGCTTGAAAACACACGAATAAAGACACACCAGCACTTGCGCGCGCACACACATACCCACAAGCACTCACAGTTATACACATTTTAACACACACACACACACACACACACACACACACACACACACACACACACACACACACACACACACACACACACACACACACACACACACACACACACACACACACACACACACACACACACACACACACACACACGTACACACACACACACACACACACACACACACACACACTCATTTATATACACGATTAGGACTATTTAAGTAAGAATGGCTATAGCATTTTTGTTGAATACTTAGAATAAAATACTTTTAACGGAATAAAATTGCAATCAGGAATAAAAATCGAACGTAACACATAAGTTATTACTTTTACGCATAAAGACTTTACTAATTGTGTAGTGAGTGGTTTGAAAGAACCCTTTCAGTCTTTTGAAGCTGTACTTTACAATTTTACTCTGCCATTAAGATAAGCTTCCCGGAAGTGTTTGTATAAACTGTTACGTGCTGGCAGCGCTAATATCCTCTGGAAACGTTCCTCTTTATCTCTTCCTAGAACATTTAAACGCTGTCGGTCGTATTTTAAAACGGTTTACAATAATTGCATTTTTAGTATTTTAGAAGAACATATGCTTTTGGTTTTTTCATTGAGACCACTTGACTAGCGGTCAATAATGCATTTGTATTCTGTTTTTGAGGGTGGTTGTAAAGTGAATAAAGGAAAAACGGAAATGTACGTGTTAGCAGTGGTGGTGGAGGTATTGGGGTACGGTGGTCTTTAAAGTTCAAACTAGTTTCCACAGCATAAACAACTGTATAACGACGTAAGGGCTGCTGAAACGTATCCAAGTTTATTACTTTCCAGCCAATACTACATCACTATTTAGCCATCAAATTATATCTATATTTTTTTTATTTTATCGACAATGTCCAAGTAATGAAAGTGGAAGGTTTTCCTGTGCTGCTCTTATACTTATATTTCCCAGAAAAAAGCAATCCCTGATATTCACAACCTAGGAACATTCTCTTCTGTTGGAGAAAAGCCAGGATCATATGAATCCAAGGTCACGTGAATTGACGCTTTTGGGTTGAACGCAACACTAACTGAAGTTAGTCATTGAATTCGTATTAAAAATTTAAGTTAAACTAAAGAAGGTGGAATGTAATGTCTTTTACTCCTTAGGAATATTGCATATATAACGGAATTATGTTCTGGAACCTTTACTGGTACAAATTTACGACAACTATTAAATTAGTTCTATTATAGTAATAAATTTACATCCAGACTGTTAAATGGATCTGCAATAAATAAACTGATCAACCTTGATACTGCATTATCTACCCTGTCTGTAGAATAATGTATTGCCAAGTGAGATATTCTATTAAGCAAATAGCACGTAACATTTATGTTCATAGTATCACATTTTTGACGCAAGTAATCTCATTAATGGATGTCATTATCTAGCTGCGACATTATCGCGTGGATAAAAGTCGATTTTATGAACATTTCTGCCAACAGCAGCATTATAAATTCCCCGCTTGTAAAGTAAAGCAGGGTTTATCGCCGCCAATTTTGCATATTCTGTAGAGAAGCTGTTGTGACTCGAGTACGTGATAATGTTCGTAAAACAATTTATTTGGGTTTGTATCGCCTTAAGACATTTCTTGGAGCGACCAATTACTGTTTGCGAACATTAACTTTAAAAATCCTAGCATTGCAGTTGTGAGCCAAATCTCCCCATAGATGTATTGGGAAAATCCCCTCACAGAAGTAGTTCGCTACTCCAAGCGAATGCTGATTTAGCGTGGAAATCCCCCCAGAAAAACTGTGGGTCGAATTCCAGAGTAGCTGTAGGGAAATCCACACGGTCCATTTGTTAGACAAATTTTCATAGAGTGGATATTGATAATCTCCGTAGAGGAACTGTAGGGCAATTCCTTCAGAGCACATGTGAAGTGTACCCGATGTGGATCAAATTTCTGCAGAGCAGCTGTAAGCCAAATCAACACATAACTGATGTGGACCAAATCCCCGCAAAATTAGCTGAGATCCAAATCTTTTAGCACAGCTGTGAGCCAAATCCCTGCCGAAGAGTTGTAGGGTAAATTCTTATAGAACAAATGTGGGCTAAATCACCACAGAACAGCAGTGAGGTAAATTCGCGCAAAACAGCTGTGGACTAAATCCACGCAGAACCGTTCGAACCAAATGCCTAGAGAACAGCTTTGAGCCAAATCCCCACAGATCATCTGTAGGCTAAATCCCGGTAGAACGGCTTTGGGCTAAATCCCCCCAGAGCTGCTGTGGACCAAATTACTGCAGCTTTTAGTCCATTCTGACAAATATTATTTTTAATTGTCTGAATACGTCACGTTTATAAGAATAATTATTATTAATAATAAAAAAATCAATAAATTGTACATGTAGTGTTATAACAACCTTATCTAGGAACTATGCAAATCTGGATGAATCCAGGATTTTCTTGATGGGCAAAATACGAAGGGTTTCCCAATAAGAAAGAAAAAAACAGGAATATTTGTACTACTTAATCCAAATCAATGAAAGACAATGGCATATTTTGGTGATATGACAAACATATACAGCAGTTGTTATATTATATAGTTTTGAAGATAATGTTTAAATAAAGGCCTATATAACAATTTATATGCACTAAATTATTCTACAAAACGAAAGCCACTCATATTTACCGTCTTGTAATTCGTATGAAATTGTTAGAATTAAAAGTCCATAGTTTTAACAAGTCAAGAATACGTTTATTAGGACGACATATCAAAAAATAATTTGTTCTGTTTCTCAAGTCTGAAATACAATTCAATTCATTACAATAGTCAGTAAGTATTAATCGATGTCTGATTTTTTTAATCAATTTACGGTAAATTGTAATTTACTATTGTACTGTCTGTGTATTAGCTATTGTAATCTATATTATATAGTATAAATTGTATAGTACTTCAGACTTGAAAAGGACAACAAATTATTTGTAGAAAAACGTCATCCTAATAAACTGTATAACCTCGACCCGTTGACGGGATGGGCCAAAAATGCCTGGAATTAATGAACCCCATCAACAAACCTTTTGCAAAAGCAAGAAACGCGTCACATTTGTCACACAGATTTATGATTTTGCAATTTTATTTAGGTGCAAAAAATGTCGTATAAAAACAAATTTGAAGATTAAATGGAACTCCAGGGATACATTAGGCATACACTTAACGCCTTACAGTTGGAAATACATTATTTTTGCAGGTGCGGAATTTCTAATGAAAAAAACATCCTGTTATTTGAACAAACATTAGTCACAAATACAGGGCGTTTCGGAAAATGAGTTTCTTTAGGTTTTGGTTTTGAAACACTAATTTGTTAACCTAACAAAATATGTTGACATATTCAAGTTGTATGTAAGTTGTAAAAGAAAACTTTAGGATATAGAATTTTTTGGATCGAAACATAATAACCGATTCTAAACAGGGCTGAGCTATCATATCAATTTGAGATAGAAATTCTTTTTTGGCGAACATAAAAAAAGTAAGGGTATTGTCGGATGGTAGAGATAGGAGAACGATAAGGTAAATATAGGTTAGATTAAACTCCCTTGGGATTGGAGGGAGGATATGGGCCACATGACAATCAGACCCACTTTACACAGAGCAGTTTTTCCATATTCCACGCATGCCTTATACTAACGTAGTGAGGGTATTAGAATTGCTTTAACGGAAGTACGTAAAACGTACATCGAAGGGATAGCTGCTAAGGAGGTGGTTTAAGAAAATATTCAATTGTAAGAAACAATAATCCTGAATGTATATTGTTTAACAATAGAATACCCTGAATAGTGTGATACCCTGGATATTATACACTAAAGTTTCAAGGCCAATATATCTTTCTTATTACGTCTATGTTTTTATGTAGTTGAAATAATTTTAAAGTATAGTAACAACAATTATCTTTTAATAGTATTTATGATGTAGTGAAAATATTTTATAAGTTTAGGACACGAGTTTTTCCTTTGTACGAATTACCAAGTACGTTTAACTCGTTTATCACGGACAATAAAGAAAATGGTTTTCTAGTGCTAAATGTGAAATGTTTAGTGCTTCTAAAGTTTGTTCCCTTTCGTTCTGGGTGGTTCCTTACAGAAATTAAAGACCTCTCGTAATAAACATTTAATTATGTTAACAGAAATATTACTAGCTTAAACAAAACCCTTTTATTTTTGTCATATATCAAGCAACGTTTCAGAAATATGTGATTAATTTTCCATTCTGATTCATTTGCGTATTTGCTTTATTAAATTATACTTGTGGACATCTCCTAAATTGATCATCCTATAGAAGGGTTCTCCAGTCGTGAATTTATTAAGGTAAATCACGATTTTAGTATTTCTGGTGTTTGAGATCGGTGACGGATAACCCCGGAACAGAGTGTTTAAAAATATTTGGTTTTCGTTTGTGAATAACCGATTGCTTCACTACAGAGATCAAGGTATATTCTGACAAACTGTCATATCTGCAGTAAACTGATGCAAACATTAGTGGGAAGGTTCAGGAAGAAATGAGGTTTACTTTGAAAAATAATCGATTGCTTCACTACAGAGATCAAGGTATATTCTGACAAACTGTCATATCTGCAGCAAACCGATGCATACATTGGTGGAAAGGTCCAGGAAGAAATTGAGGTTGACTTTGAAAAATAATCGATTGATTCACTACAGAGATCAAGGTATATTCTGACAAACTGTCAAATCTGCAGTAAACCGATGCATACATTGGTGGAAAGGTTCAGGAAGAAATGAGGTCTACTTTGAAAAATAATCGATTGCTTCACTATAGAGATCAAGGTAAGTTCTGAAAAAACTGTCATATCTGCAGTAAACTAATGCATACATTGGTGGAAAGGTTCAGGAGGAAATGAGGTTTACTTTGAAAAATAATCGATTGCTTCACTACAGAGATCAAGGTATACTTACTTCAGAGAATAAAGAGGTTTTTGATCTGACAGTATTAGCTGTCATCTCTGTACTAAAGGGATGCCTTCCTCGGTGGAAACATTTTGGAAGAAATGAGGTGTAATTTGTGAGGTTCCCCATTGCTTTACTACAGAGAATAAGAACATTTACGTTCTGAAAAGACTTCCTGCCATCTCTGCATCTCTGCGGAAACATACTGTAAGTTACGCATATGGAATTCGCTAGTAATTTCAACATAGTCATGGTATCTCTCTGCATTAAATTATATCTGATCGAGTAGCAACTGATAATAAAAGAGTTGATGAATAACATCAAGTTTCAAAAATGCAAAGGAGTGTAGCGATAAGTAAGTATGATGGAAAAGTAAAGACCCCGTCATTTTAAAATGTATGAGGGGATCAATGGTAGAGCGGAAGAACCGGGTGTCACCTTTGTGGCGTGCAGAATGCTAGCGGAGCCGGAAGTGTGAAATAACATCATTAGTTACGTATGATTTACTATAGGATAGATTACGTGTAACTAGTAACTATTCTTGGTAAGGAAAAATAGACCCAACAATTTGTTTTACAATGACCATTGTCCAATTATTCGAGAGAAGCGTTTGATGACTATAAGTAGTTTGGCTGAGATAGCTTATCTTAGCCATTTGGTAAAGATGGAAGCTCGTATGAATACCAAAGTTAGAAAACAAGATATGTTATTAACGACTTTAATTCAAAACCTACTGAAGAAGTTGAAAAGTTTACAACTAGGTTCGTTACTCCCAGGTATAATTTGCTAATGGAAGCGCCAGTAGTAATTACATGTAAAGGAAGAGTTTGAAGACGTTGTTATATTTCCTCCGAACTTATTTAGAACATAAACTTCAAGGGAAGCTCAGGCAAATGCAAGAGTATATTACGCTTCGCAGTTGACGTTAGCGCTCTGTGACTGTGGCACTTTTTGCAAACTAAATGAAGGAAAGTGCGGCTGAAACACGCGATAAGTTGTCCTACAAGGGAATTCAGGAACACATTTTAGAAAAGATTTTCATGAACAAATATTTAAATTGTAAATATGAAATAGGTCCTACTACTTAGAACGTTCTCCTCTGGGGAAAAGCAAAAACGTTCCTCATTAAATCAGTCTATTGTCTTTTTAAACTCGACATTTGCAAAATATCACCACTGTTGCAAAATAAATAAATGAAAAAGCTTTGTTTAATGTTTCTAAAGTATTAGGTTATTTCTAAACAAATATTGAGAAATAATTATTGCTTACCTATATTAATAATCCACTAAAACACATGAAGGCATAATCTATTAATGTCACATTTTTTCTATATTAGCAATACTTTTTTGTTGAATGCGGGGGTCAGAAGATGTATACCATCGCCAACTCAGATCATAACTTACCTCTTGGTTGTTTTAGGTTCTGGGGTGGAGTAAGTCCTTACTTTTTTTTTGAGAAATTTGACAGTTGAGTTGTCAAAAAATATGTGAAATATAATGTAATTGGGTATTGAGTATGCGTTTCGGGTGTAGTTTGTAATGTATATATTTAGCGCAGACAGAGGCTAGAGTATATTACGCTTCGCAGTTGACGTCAGCGCTCTGTGACTGTGGCATGTTTGCAAACTAAACGAAGGTCAGTGCCGCTGAAACACGCGATAAGTTGTCCTACAATGGAATTCACGAACACATTTTAGAAAACATTCATCTGTGGAAAGAAGCCTAAAACGTTCCTAAATTAGTCTATTGTCTTTTTCAATTCGAAATTTTTTAAATTATCACCACTGTTACAAAATAAATAAATGAATAAGCTTTGTTTAATGTTTCTATAGTATTAGGTTATTTCTAAACAAATATTACAAAATAATTATTGCTTACGTATATTAATAATACACTAAAACACATGAAGGCATAATCTATTAATGTTACATTTGCCTATAGTAGCAATACGTTTTTGTGGAATGCGGGGGTCGATCAGAAGATGTATACACAGATGTATATTCAGATCCGTAACTTACCTCTTGGTTGTTTTGGGTTAGGGCTGGGGTAGGGTAAGTCCTTAGAGAAGTAGGATAGAGATATTAGGTGTTTATTTAAAGAAATATTACAGTTTAGTTGTCAAAAAATATGTGAAATATAATGCAATTTTGTATTGAGTATGCGTGTCGGGTGTAGTTTGTAGTGTATATATTTAGTGCTGTTTGGTTTTGTGACGTTGATTGTTCGTGTAGAATTTGTAGGTTTGATGTTGTGTTTGTGTAGTGGATATGAGTTGTTCAGCAAAGTTTGATTGAGTGTTTTTGTTTGTGAGGGTTTTTAAGTGTTCTTGTTAGCCGGTGTAAAAGGACCTTCTTGTTTGGCCTATGGGTTTTAATTGTTTGTTGAGATGAAATAAATTTCATATTTTGCTGCATATAATCGTGTGGATATATATATTAATTTACAGCGATGCACTATGTATACAACTAAATACTGTTGAATAAAACTAGATGTAGTTTCTAGCATCTAGAGAGCTGTAGTGTCTTTGAAGTAAAATATGATTTAACAAATAATATTTAAGAGAGTAAATCTATGCAGACAATTTAAGACATCACGTCTGGTTACATTAAAACAATTAAGGTTATCGAAGTCCTAAACAAATTTACTAATAATTTAATATTATAAATTGTTTTAACTAAGTTTATCATTGGCGCCACGTCTTTATAGTTAACAGATGTAAATTTAATTACTTTATCTATAAAGAAAATTTTAGAACTGTGTCATATCGATCTAGTGCCTTCTTAGGTTCCATCCGGGGTAAGATAATGAAATATTAGCTTTAAATAAAATTAAGTTAGGTCCTGTAGAGTGTCGCTACCATGCGGCGATAGTGGCAACTAAATGAAATTACCTTCAACTTTACTTCCTAGATTATGGTTTAGGTCAATTAAAAATATTGTCAGAATATAGTTTATGATTCGTTCTGTTGTATACATGGGTTTGTTCTATATGTTTTTAGTTGTTTAATTCTTGGTGGTGTCATTTTTTTTCTAGGAGGGGCTTTTAATACGTGATAGACCATGGTGTTGTAAGCGATGTTTTCATTTGGTGAGGGTAGTTTGAAGAATTATGAATAAAATTACTACGTGGAAATGGGACATATCAATATAGCCAATGACCAAGTGTTTTGGTGTAGAACTGTAAGCTGAAAGTTGATGATGGAATAAATAATAATACAATTAGAAGCGAGCAAAAACTGCAAACTGTAAGATTTTATATTTTGATTAATTTAGAATTTTGGGAAAACGAGTAATTAAGAAAAACTATAAGATAGTAAATGGAAAAGTAAAATATTTCTATAATGATTCATTATAAAACTCAGATCAAACATTTTTCTAAAAGCAATTGTACACTTCAGTTGTTTTTTGCTGCCAGGAGTGTAGTTGATTACATATTTTTAGCACTTGTTTATAGATAAAAAAGGGTAAGTTCCAAATGAGATATTATTTTTTTTAATGGTGAAAATTTCAATATGTTTTTACATTGTATGATTCTCCACCTTGGAATTGATCTTTACTCAGTATTTCTATAAGGTATGCATTTTCTGTTTCAAAGAAAGTATATAAGTAAAATATATTTCCCAATGTCTTTACTTTTAAAAAATGAGTTATTCGAAACCTGAGGTCGATCTAAAAAAAAGAAAACCATTGTAAATAGACACATGTATGCAGGGCCGTTATATTGACAGCGACAGCGAAGAAGTGTTCTCATCCAGTCTCACATTGGCATTGAAGAGGGCATTGTGCAGTGACTCCCGTTCATCAATGCACTGCTTGTGTACGGAAACAAAACGCCGAGTATTAAGATGAAGTAAGCCGCAGTGAATACCGCACTCAAACTTTCTCAGCGGAAACGTTTTCATTACTATACTTCATATTACTTCTTTTAAAATAAAAGTTAAACAGAATTTAATCATTTACATTATTTCAAGATTTACAAAATAATAAATAATTGTAAATTGAAGGAGTTGTAAATCAAACTACATATGACGGCTGGAATGGGGTTTGTATAATTTAAAATTTTAAATGCAGGAAATGTACTTAAAATAAATGACTTAGATCTGAAAGTTATAAATACCTTAAGTAAATAAGAAAACAAAAATAAATTTATCGTGATATGTTACGTAAGGAACTGCTTGCTGCATTGAAGTATATAGTAACAAGAATACATGTTATATTACCAATAATAATTATAATAATCAAGGCACACACACACACACACATACACACACACACACACACACACACACACACACACACACACACACACACACACACACACACACACACTTTGTGGGTAATGTGCGTATGTATACCTGTGTGCAAAGATTTGTTTGTTTGTGTGTGTGTGTGTGTGTGTGTGTGTGTGTGTGATCGCGTGCTTCTGCGTGAGTGAGAGTGAGCGTGTGTTGCAACGGTGCATCACCCCGGCAACCTTCAACCTGTCGAAAGTTGTCTACCACCTAGTTACATGAGCAAGTATTTAAAATCCCATCTAATAAGTATACCCTGGGAACGTTGTCTATAAAGTGTATTTAAAGTCATGGTAAGGTCCGTGATCTGTCATATGGTCTAATTTATGTCAGCTGAAAACACATAAAATTTATCACATCATAAATTTGCCTTACCATGCTTTGAAGACAACTCTCCACCATGCTCCTGCTTTAGTGAAGTCCGTGCAAGATAGTCTTACCATATCCTCCTAAAAGAGGTCCTGTGTTTCATATGGTAAAACCTGCCAGTGCGTATCAACTCCTGGGATTTAAAGCAACACCAACTAGTCCTTAAGCTAACTCATAATTTAAAATTTAATTTAATTAATTTCTATGGATGGGTTGCTCGATTATCTTTAGGTTGCACATTGATTTCTAGGTATTTATTATTAAATAAATATGACTGACTCTAATAGGCTAGATTTTAATTATTGTATTGATTTTATGAATTTACTATTATGATTTACTAGTTGGGAAATAATTAAATTTATTATTTTTGTACACAGGATTTATTCAATAAAAATTACTCTTTTGGCTGTTGTTGGAAACTGAATTTAATAATGAAGAAATTTGTAAGTGAAATAAATTCTTAAATAATAAATTTCTGAAACAAATTCTTAAAGTCCTTAGCTAACAAACATAAATTAAATTTTCCTTAAATAAACTAAAATTATTTTGAAAAAAATTTTGCAGGGAGGTTGGTTAAGTTTATTTCAATTATTATAATTTTCAAATTTAATTTATGATCTTATTTTGTGCCAGCAGTTAAATGACATTCATTAAATTTACATATTGTATTATTTAAACGAAATTTGTTACTAATTCTATTGCTACAGAAATCATTGATTTACAAGCTTATGAATTTATATATATATATAATTTGAAATATTTTAATTAAATTTCAAATTTTATCACTCATTGAAAAATACTAAATAATTAGTGATTGACTTTGTTTAATAATTTCTGGTTGTGAAATTATTTATATTTTTCTACAAGTTAAATTTTGATAAATATTTTTTCCCAGTCTATTTAACTACTGGTTGTAACAAACTTTACTGCATTTCCTTAGATAGTATGAATGAATTTATTTAATAAGTATGCCTAATCTTTCTATCTTTTTCCATATACTTTACTATTTCTCTTATTTGCAAACATTTGAACATTTTTACATAACCATTTTTATAACTAAATAATTTTGTAATTACCAATTTAATTTTCAAGGAAATAAAGCCATTATTTATAATTTTACTCATTTAAAGCATTTCTTTGAATCTTTGAACGTATTTCAAAATCAAATTTAATTTTATTACTAAATTTGTATAGAAATCATGATTTGCCCAATTCTCGCACATTCCAAGATACGTCCCAAGGTCCAAGGAGATGACTTTACGCTTCCAGACTGGTAGTTCTTCTCGTCTGGAATTTGGTTCATCCAGGAAGCAGGAACGGACAAATTCGGCGAAGCCAGTTTCTTGACAAATGAAAATTTAACAGTGATTTTTCATATTTCGATGTATAGTTTTCACTAGACATAAATTAAGACATACTACATTACTCCCGCACTCCGCGGCCTCGAGTTTATGCTCTAGAAATCCATTTTGGTAATTTTGCTAATTTAACAGAAAACTATGACCTTTCTGGTCAGTGGCCTAATTACGAGACATTCTTGACCCGTTTCAGTGTGTGTGCGCGCGCGTGATAATGAGCGCTTGTATATGTGTATGCAAAGATTGTATGTGTGTGTTTAGTCGCGTGTCACGGAGTGAGTGAGAGAGGGAGAGAGAGAGAAATAGGGTGTGTTACGCGTGATAGCTCTGATATGTGACGCCCAGCAGGGCTTCGTTAGTCTATTCAAGGTATTATCATTGAAGTGATCGAGAGTGCTGCAGATGGCGGAATGATCATTCGTACCTTCGTCATATCGGCAGACAGGAGAGGTGGAGAGGTCTGAAAGGCCCATTCGTTGTAGGTGGCTCTGGATATAGTCGAACCTCGAGTGGTTGGCACTCTAAGAGCAGCACTTTAGCAGGTAGCGACATCCCTTGCCAGACATCCTTGGGATGGCGATTGTTCTTACGAATACCTCACTTTTGTGCCAGAAGCAACTGCTTCCCAAGTTGTCTTCCTTAGTTCGTTCTTTTTCGAGAGAAAGGACCGTTTCAAGATGAATCTACATTGGCGATCGTATCCCTCCGAATTCTCACAGGTGTAACTCCAGGGTGCAGCGCGACGAGACGGGCTGCAATACACTTCGTAATAACATGTGAATGGTCCAATATTGAATATCCCTTGAAGGTGTCGAGTTAAGGTTCCTTGGAATGGTGAAATAATTTTTAATTTAATAATTTTTTGTGGTGACTGAAGACCTGATAGAGAAGTATCGAACCATGCCCCTTTAATCAGTATAATTTCGTGACTTTTGCTTTTTATATATGTTTGCATTGGCAATTCACTCTTTTGCTTTATTTTGACTTACAAATATGCTAAAAGAAATTGATTTTGCATGGTTATACTACTTTAGATGGGGTTTCATTTCCTTTACAAATGGTTATTGTGACAAAGTATGAAAAATGTCACCCTCAACGGCGAAGGAAATGTGTAAGATTTATTTCAGGGTTTATCAGCATGGCTCGTAGAAAGACTAAGAACTTTCAATCGGGAACTGGCTTTACACAATCGCGACGCAATACAATTGTGTGCAACAACCGTGAGATTGGAGCATCTGTTCCTATCCGTTGTGGCGTTTCTCACAGAAATACATTTTTAGACAGCTTATACTATAATTGCACGTTGAGTAATTTTAAAAATGCTAATAAAATTCAATGTTTTCTGCATTAAAACATCACGCTTTAAAGAATATTTAGAATGTATTTAGCTTTCATTTTCTTCCAATAAACATCCATTTTCGTAAATGGCCTCTGTCACTAGCTCAGCACTTATCCAGAATATGTTCGTACATCTTTACACCATTCTCTAGTCCCCTTAATCTGTTCACTAATTGCCACGCCTCACCATAGCGTGCAGAATCATCGTCTCCCAACTGATTGTCCTATAAATCTGATGAAACGAACCAAAACCTAACCAAACTCTTTTTGTTTCTTTCTCATTTCATATCCTTTAGCAATTTGTTTAGACGATAACCCAGAATTATAGTGAATGCCAACATAACTTATATTAAAGCAGAAAAAGAAACCTGATGCAAAACAAATACGAACGAAGAGAGAACAAACGAAAAAATAAACACCTGACGGCAACGATTTATTAGAAGTGCCAACGTCACTTCCGGTTACTTCCGTTTCTGCTTGCTTCAGGATGTTTTGTTAGGTTAAGTAAACATTTTTGAACACAATTCCTTGAAACATATTTCCTTACCAATTGCTTGCTACTTATATCTTACCAGACCATTAAATGTTTTTTAAAACGTTTAAAATGTAAATCTTGCAGTTCTAGACAACCATTGTTGTCATGTAATTTATCAGAAAAATAATTTTAACATAGGTGGTTGAAGTGGATAGAGCACTTGGTTACTAACTCAAAGGTACTGGGTTACAGAATTTTTATTTGATTTTCAGTTCCGGCTTGTAAAAAATGAGTACATGGTGTCACATTTAGAACGACTGATTGGTCAAGTTACCTTGGCTGATTACCTTATGTTCCAAGTAAGACAATTTCCATATTTAGAACAATTTTTTGGAACTTATAGTATAAAGGAAAACGCAAATTGAATGAAACATTTGAAAGTTTTAACTGTTCTCTCAGCTGGACAGTTTATTACACTCGCAGACGGTTCATTACTGCGCAGTTTGTTCGAGCTATAAATCCTTAACTGTAGTCTACGTAAGTCAATTGTTCCAGAAAAATATCGGTTCATAGTTTTTGGGATTTACCAAGAACCCTCTTAATAAATATTCTACAAATGTATGTAGGATTTTTAGGAGAATTGTTTTCAGGATTCTGTGAAAATCAAAAAGTGAAAGCAAAAAAAAAACAGAATTAGTTAAAACGTTTAAAAGTTTAAAATCGCTACAAACACATTCATCTTCTGCCAAATGTATATTTGTAAAACAGGTATTTAGCTTGACAAGACAGAAAGTTACTCGATATTTACTCTATTAACTCGGAGTGATTGATTATATTGATAATTGAAAATTTGCTACAAATTATTGCAAACATTAATTAAAAAGTTTTATTTTTCCTAATTTAAAGGCAATTTATATAAATTATAAACACCTACATCGCACTGTAAAAATTTTGAAACGGGCTGTTCCTAGCCCGAACTAGGACACTGTGCAATGACCCACCAAAAACTGCCAGAGAAATGGTCACTGGACTTTCATTTAAAATATCTAACTTCGTGATACTTAACCTTTAGGGTATGTATTTCCTGACGAATTAGTTCATTTGAAGACATCTTTATGGTGAAATTACCCTTTTAGTTTTAGGAGTGTGTAAGAAATCTGTTTTAAATAAATACACTATTGTTTTGTTGGCAAGTTAGTAAAAATTACATTTTTATTTTCCCCTTATTTTTGAAATTACAGCACAGTTTGTAATTTTCTTATTTTAACTAGTTCTTTAAAATTTTAACAATTCATTTCTGTTTAATATTACTTTAACTCTTCTTTTCTATTCTAAAATATAAATATTACAATGGCAATGGTAAATATTTACTCAGTTAACCCTTTCTTTTACCCCTTCTATAGAAAATTTAAGTAAACTTCTTACTGAATTAATATTAACACCAAAAGTTATAAGAAAAATTATTTTTAGTTTTATTAACTGAAAATATTAATTTAATTAGGTTCCATTTAACCCTTTAGAGTTCAAAATAAAATTTACTACATTTTTAAAATTAAAATTTCTTTATCATTTACAATACCTTTTTCGAACCCTTTGAAATAAAAAATCCTTTTACTCGTATGTGATTTTGTAAATCTTGAACATTTGATTTTAAACTCTTGTACATAAAATTAGACAATTGAACTTTTCAAATATGACTTCGTCAACAAATAAATTTAACCCTTTTAATTTAAAAACTGATCCTTTAAATCCATAAGTTTTGTCAATAAACAATTTTATCCCATCTAAAAAACCATTAAACCTTTTGAAAAACATAAGTTATATCACTAAACAATTTATCCTTTGAATTAAACAATTGATATTTTAAAA
The DNA here is from genome assembly GCA_036971475.1 of Prosapia bicincta. Lineage (NCBI taxonomy): Eukaryota > Metazoa > Arthropoda > Insecta > Hemiptera > Cercopidae > Prosapia > Prosapia bicincta. The sequence continues at coordinate 67,291,476 of JBAIZL010000001.1, forward strand.
CATAAGTTTACCAACAAACAAATTTTTATACTTCTATAACTAACTAAACAAAATATCTTACATCTTAACCTGAAATTCTTAGTCTAACTATTGATTTACTAAACGCACATAATCTTTGCTGAATATTTACTTTTTATTATTATTGTTTACTTTGAATCAAAGAAATTGTTTCACATTTTAATTTTCTCCCCTTTTTTCTATTTCACAACCTTTTTATTTTAATTCCAAATAATATTGTAAACCCTTAAACCCCACTATATTTTAATTGAATCTCATTAATAAATTTTAATTAATTGATTTTGATTTATTCCCATTAATTAATTTTAACTCTTTCTCATTAATTAGTTTTAAGTGATTATTATTAAATAATTTTAAATATTTAACGTTGGTCTAAAATATTAGGAAAAGAAACATTTTCTCTCGAATTATCTGTTTTATTTGGTTTCTTTTGCACAAAACTCATAACAAAATTTCTTAACCCCCGTTTACATTTCATTCATCTACCCCCAATTTTTTATATTTAAAAAGCCTTTAATTTCTAACATTTACTTAATTAATTTCTTTTCAAAACAATTTATAACTATCTCTATTTAAAAAACTTCCAATTTACCATCAATTTATTTCTATTTCATATTTATAAACTTGTTTTAGAGGAGGCCTTCATTTTGTGGTGGGAATTTCCCCCACTAACAACTACCCCCTCTAGTTTATGAATTAAACAAAGCCATTGCTTGATATCTTTACATCTTAAAAAAGAAATTTTATTTAATTTTAAATTTATGAAATTCCAATATACCCAAAAAATTTTCAATACAAAATATTTATCTAATTGAAAAAGAGAGAAGCTAAGATCTGACCTCTGCACTTAGAATAGCTTGACCTTCTTCTTGTTCCTCCCCCTCTATGATTTCGTTTGGCCATCTTGGAAGTGAAGTAGCCTCATCACACAAATGAAGCGTTATCTACTCCAACTCCGTTGTCGATGGCGTCCCTAGTTCGAAACTTTTGTCTTCAACTCCCATTACGTCCCTTCTGCGTTGTCATGATAGAATTTTAATATCCCGATTTTGAAACTTATAAAATTTTGCTCTCCCGCTTTTAGTTCTTAAGTTCCTATCGTTCAATTAATTATTTATTTTTCACTACTCATATATAAGAGTTTGATTTAGAAATTGACATTTAATTAAATTTGGATTTCTTCACTGTTCACTGTTTTATAAAAACTTTGAAGCACTATTCTTCACTAATTACTTTACTGACTCTATTAATATTTCACATTGTTCACCTCTAACACACACAAATTTCTTGAGTACACCGCCACATCGATGTTAACTTTGGAGACCACTTTTGGAGAAGTTACCTCCTCCGAAAAGGTTCCAGAGCACAGGCAACTACATTTTAGCGACAACCCGTCTCGCCCTTAGCCTTGCATATTAGAAATTTAATTACGAATTACAAATTTAAAAATAAAGATTTGTAACCCGGAGCGCCCGGACCGTACATCCTCCTCCTTTGATGTCTCGAGTAACGTTGTCGCTCCCTCGTCGATCTAGCCTCCCCGTTCCTGAGCGTCTTCAATCTCACCCCCTGTTTTTGACCAATCGCGTTGCTTTGAAATTACGTTATTCACCTCAGGTGATCTACCAGTTGGCGTTATTTACATTTCCCACACCGAGTACTTCTAGGTCTAAACATATCGATAATCTTGCCTGTTTATTTAGGTATAGCTTAACTCTTTTATTTTGCGTATTTACGGTTTTTGGTACTGGGCCTTTTCTTCTTCTTTTCAAAATTTGCGTTCCTTCGAATGTCGATGGTGGTTGTAGGTGGATTTTAATCCTTTCTCCCCTTTTCAATGTATTTAAAGTGTACTTCAAAATATACAAAAAACCATTCTTTCTGGTAATGGCTTAGTTTCATTCAACTTATATCCCTTTACTTATTATATCCTAACCCTTAGGTTATTTTATCCCTCTTTCTCCCTTTATCTATGGCTTACTTTCTATATAATTGCGACGGTAATCGGTGACCCCCTGATTACCCGTCGCAGTGTGTGTGTGTGTGTGTATGTGTGTGTGTTTGTGTGTGTGTGTGTGTGTGATATGTGTGTGTTTAAATTGCATACATTAACAGGCAACGTGCTGCGGCTACTGTTTGCCACCTACAATTATTATGTCCACTTAGTAATTTGCCACAGTCTTTATCTTATGAGTTATTTCTCTTCACAGTTCTAGACAATATCTTCACGGATAATTTCCTCTTGTAAAGACAATATGTACAGATAATTTCCTTCACTCACATGACAACAATTTGTTACATAATGAATCAATGATTTTTACATCTTTCTACATGATCACACTCAATTAAATTCATATGTCTATTTATATTCAACAGTTTACTTCCAAAATACAAGAACAACTCCCCTCCGTTTGCAAAATAAAAGAGTCGTGTAGCGTGAACCGGTTTTAGAACCGTGTTACTGCGTGAGTTACTGCGAAAAACAAATATCAAAAGTAATGAAATGCGACGGTAGGCTACGCTGCAAAGGGAGTTTGGCATTGTGCCAGTAACGTGTAAATCATGTCCAGCTCAATTCTCAATTTATATACCTCGTGATTTACAAAACAAATGTCAAGACTAGTTAGATATCGATAGTTTAGAATTATAACGATACTTATTCCAATGTGGTATTGCTAGAAAAGTCAAACAGAGTTGGTATAAGTGGCGCGAATCACGACGATGTGCCTGAAAAGACAGAAGTGTCATAAACTAATGTCCAGATAATAATAACATATGCAGAACTAAAATGTGGCCGATATTTAATTTAATGTTTTCGTATTGTCAAGAGAATAAAGTTGGCACTTAAAACCATACTCCCTCGTGAAGTGACGGGGTAAGAAGAAATAGGTGTAGTGAAGATACACCATTCACTAGATAAATTACGTTAAAGGTATGCCACTCACGCAGGGGTGGTTAACAATCATGATTTGTGTGGGCAGGGTAAGCTGTAGTAGATGAACAGACAAGTTTTATTTGCTTCTATCTATTTTCTTTTAAGAGTTTGAGTTAAAACAAATCTTATCTCTTCGTTGTTTATCCAAGAAAAAAGGTTTACAGAAAGGGTAAGTGGCCTCTTAAATAGGTTAACCAGCAGAAAATTCCTGTACACACGTATGCCTATACCTACTACTCTTGCTTTCACTTTACTGACTTCGATAAAGCTGACCTACCAATGAGCCTGGTGGCCATAGGTCTACTTCAATCACATGTGCCTATACCTACTACTCTTGCTTTCACTTTACTGACTTCGATAATGCTGACCTACCAATGAGCCTGATGGCCATAGGTCTACTTCAATCACGTGTGCCTATACCTACTACTCTTGCTTTCACTTTACTGACTTCGATAAAGCTGACCTACCAATGAGCCTGGTGACCATAGGTCTACTTCAATCACATGTGCCTATACCTACTACTCTTGCTTTCACTTTACTGACTTCGATAAAGCTGACCTACCAATGAGCCTGGTGGCCATAGGTCTACTTCAATCACGTGACTCTGCACACGTGATGCCAAGGAACTCCTACTAAATCCATATCAGGTGTAAGGTACTGCTATTCTGCAATGCCTATACATTTCTCATCCTTTGGAAATATGGCTGATCCCTATAAAACCATTGAACTATTATATCACTATAAGATGTATTTTTTGCTTTAAGGAGAGTTGTACACGACAAACGTAGTTTAACGAACATTCAGTGTTAAGAGAGACGAAAGCTTGTCTTGGCGAGTCCCTCAAGACGACTTTTTATTACTTACTTTTTTTCAAATTAGTCAGACTTAGAATAAAGGGGTAAAGCTGTGTAACCAGAACACCTCTTTTGATTTAGAACTTCAGTACTTTCAAAATATTTATAAAAAGTCCTTCAAGAGTTCGTTTTTAAAGAATATTATTAGTATTGATTTTGCGATTATTTAAGGCTTAAATTGTACCTGGATGGTATTGGTCGTAAAAGGCAGGTCTTGCAACATTTATACCTCAAATTCACTATCGTAATAGCTAGTATGTTTTCGGAATGTCCTGTTACTTTGGTCCTCGGCATTGTGAGACACCGGACATGCTAAACACTATCCTTGAAATCTCTACACGTATTCAGGCGATTGTGGCAGACGGTTCCTACACCTATCTTCTTATTTCCATCTCATTACTATTAAACGCTTTCCCTGTTTATATCATCAATATTTCTCTACATTGAAAATATAAAGTCTTGTTCCTCACCTGATTTTAAAGTTGTTATTATAAAATGTTATTTTTAACGACATAAATACATTATTGGACTTTACGTAAACTGTTTTATACCAGGGGCTCTATAAATTCGAGGCTCTAAATTTTACAACTGTTATTAAAAAAAATGTATTTTCTTGATAGAAAAAAATACCGAATATCTGCTTACATTTATCCATTTATACATCCAGAGATTCGGAACCGTCTGCCGGTGTTTTATGTTTGTAAACAACTTTAGAGAGAAAATCAGTTTTTATTACATTCAGACCTACACGGCTCTATAACATTTCGAGGGTGCCTTCCTCAATAAATATCGCTTTAGGCTGTCTACAGCCGAGAAGCGAGGGTGGGCAAGTTGCTTTGCCCCCTGTTTTGCTTTCATGAAATATTTCTTTAGAGGCGAAACACGCTGAAGGTTTAGTACTCGTTAAGTTGAAATCAAAATCCAGAATTCATATCACTACATTTTAGCTACAAGAGTAACAAATCTGCTCTTAACGAGGGGCGGGTTCTTTTGTTAGTATGAAGATATTGTTCTGTTGTTAGATTTATCTGTTTTGATATTAAACGAACAGTTGAGTGTCTATTGTTTGTCTAGATACAATGATATGTAGCAATGATATTTTCTTGTAATAAATTCTCTACTATTGTTGTTGTTCTTGTTTTCATTATCATTACTACCACGTACCGACGTACGTTTTACAAATATATCCAAGGAAAATACTTACATTCAATGTGATTTTATATCGATAAGTTCAGGAGCGGGGAGTAAATCGATACAATTCTTATTCTTAGTAATTTTTAAAACACAATTTTTAATCATTTTATTATTATTCCTACAAATAAAGTTTTTTGTTTCTAAAGAACGGCAACAAGTAAGAATTTTACGACGTCTTTGGTATTTATGTATGTTTTTTTAATTTTTATTTTGGTAAAATAATTTGATTTCATTCCGACTATTCACTTTTATTACATCAATTTTATTGTAACTTCCTTCTTATATCAACTTTTCTCAAAGTGAAGCGAGAAAACAGAGAGAAATGTGCTGCAACTTACAAAAATCTTCAGGAAAACGATATCGTTGGTGGTTCTACTTTAGACAACCAAAATTATTTTTATTTAAAAAACATTTTGGTATTTCTTGCAGCAAAGAATAATGATGTACCGTAAAACAGCTATAAAACTAGACACTGAACAGTTTTCATGATATAGAGGCAGTTAGACACAATGAAATCAATGATTTATTTAAACACCTCTGATGGCAAAACTATGTTATTGCTATTTTGTTACATAAATTTCTACAACTGGCTAAATCCATTTTACAGAACGGTTTTGATACACTAACCTCACAAATTTTCAATCGGTAACAAAATACGTTTGTATTTATCCAATCAAGTTCAAATACATTTTTCCAGTCCCATTGTAGATAAAGCAGCTAATACAGTTTTTTTTCAAATATTTATTCAATAATTAAATTATAAAATTTGTAAGGTCCAGCCGGATTCGAACTTAGAATTTTCATTTTCGAAGTCTAGCGCGCCTTGGCACTGCACCATCTTTCCAATATATAAAAGTACCTAAACTATTTAACTGAATTCGCATCACTTTTGTAAATTACTTTTTTGTGGTTAGTTTTCCTGTTTAGTTTTAACATAATTTGAAGCTATTTGAGTTGTGTTATATGCAAAAAATAATGAGGCAATAAGCAGTGGGGTGATAGCGGGTAATGCAAAAAGAATTGAGGCTACAAGGCATTTCTTTGAGACATTGACTCATGGAGTCAATAAGGAATAAGGCTACAAGTAGTGGTGTTATAAGGAGTGAGGCTAATAGGAATGAAGCCATAAGGACTGAAGCAAAACGGAATAAAGCAATACGTAGTGAGGAGATTAGTTGTAATGCAATAAGGAATGAGGTTACAAGGAGTGAGTCAATAAGGAATGAGGCAATAAGGAATGAGGTTACAAGGAGTGAGTCAGTAAGGAATGAGTTTACAAATAACAATTCAAAGCCAAGTGAGTATTTGGCTCCTAAGTGAGGCTGTAAGAGGTGAAGCCATAAGGATGGAATTAAAAAAAGAATAAGGCAATAAGTAGTAAGGAGATGAGTTGTGATGCAATAAGGAATGAGGTTAAAAGGAGTGAGTCAATAAGGAATGAGGCAACAAGGAATGATGATATAACAAGTGAGGTTATAGTAAGTGAAGCCATAAGGAAAGAAACAAAAAGGAATGAGGCAATAAGCAGTGAGGAGATGAGTTGTGATGCAATAAGGAATGAGGTTAAAAGGAGTGAGTCAATAAGGAATGAGGCAACAAGGAATGATGATATAACAAGTGAGGTTATAGTAAGTGAAGCCATAAGGAAAGAAACAAAAAAGAATAAGGCAATAAGTAGTAAGGAGATGAGTTGTGATGCAATAAGGAATGAGGTTAAAAGGAGTGAGTCAATAAGGAATGAGGCAACAAGGAATGATGATATAACAAGTGAGGTTATAGTAAGTGAAGCCATAAGGAAGGAAGCAAAAAGGAATGAGGCAATAAGCAGTGAGGAAATAATGTGTGATATAATAAGGAGTGGATTGATAGAGGTATAAAGCAAGAGGACATGATGGTAATTCTTCAATTATAGAATGCGGTTTCTTATAATGAATATTATAAGTATGTAATACACTTTAACAAATATTTTAAATTAAATTTTAATTTCAGTATGACGTATGTAATCTATTATCTGCACAACAGTCTGGAATGGCTAAATTAACAAGAGGAGACACATGGTTTAGGTAATCTTCAGTAGTGGACTGTGGCTAGCTAATTAGCAAGAGTAATGGTGGTGGATACGCTGGGACTAATATTTCACTTCTGTAGGTTGAAAAAGTAATTAATATTTTGACATACCAAAATTATTTACGGTCATCTTTTAAAAAAATGAGTAGATATTAGTATTCATAGTGAGAGCATTTTCTTTGGATAAGTGATTATTTTGGCTACAAAAATAATGTTTTTCTATTCGGTTTATTTATGCATTTAAGATTTATTGAAATTATATGTAACAGGAGCATCTTCTTATTTTTTCTTAAGTTAACACTTATTCAGTTTTTTTTATCTCACTAAAAATATGTTTTTCCAATTGTGTTTGCAGGAAAAATCGTCGTTCATTATTTAAATTAAAGACCTAATTGTTATTCAAATATTACAATTAATATATCCAAGTAGTACTTACTAATCTGACACTTGTAGAATTGAAATACTGACATTTTAAAAAAAATATTATTCAGTAGAAAGTGAAACTGCTTGAAACAACTGTAACTAATTTTCGATATTAGTATCGTGTGTATGAAATAACCACACATAAATTACATTATTATTCTCGGACATATTATTGTGTAGGAATGGGAAGGAATACTCTTCTAGTATCTTGCTGTCTAAAGTTTGCCAGTTTGTGTCAAATTAATTTGAAGAGATAAAGATGTGAAAATGAAGAGTGTGAACAAAATCACCAAAGTTTACGAAAATAGTGCATATGTTAGGATTGTCTTAAGTCCAGCACGAGAAATCACTAATATGTCACTTCGGCAGATTGAAAAAGTGATTAAATTTTTGAAATACCAAATTTATTTACGTTTATCTCTTAAAAAAGTTTAGTACTTATTTTTTTTATCGTGAGAGCATTTTCTTTAGATAAGTGATTATTTTAACACCTAAGATAATGTTTTTCTATTCCGTTTATTTATGCATTTTGGATTTATTGAAATTATATGTAACATGAATATTTTTTTCCTTAGTTAACGCTTATTCAGTTTTTTTTATCTCACTAAAAATATGTTTTTCCAAATATGTTTGCAATCGTGGTTCATTATTCAATTTGTAATTGTTATTCAAATATCACAACAAAAAAATCCAAGTAGTACTTACCAAACGGACACTTCGAGAATTCGAATACTGACATTTTCTGAAGATTATTCAGTAGAAAGTGAAAAATCTTAAAACAACTGAAACAACTATAACGAACTTTATAAAATAAACCCACACATACTATATTTCAGACGTATTATTGTGTAGGTATGGGAAGAAATAATCCTCAAGTGCCTTGCTGTCTAAATTTTGCCAGTTCTTGTCAAAATACTTTGAAGAGATAAAGATGTGAAAATGAAGAGTGTGAACAAAATCACCAAAGTTTACGAAGATAGTGCATATGTTAGGGTTGTCTACAGTCCAGAACGAGAAGTCATGCCCCCCACGAGTCCAACCGTAAACTCGTGACTTCAGCTTAGTGACTAGAGTCAGGCCTGGACGAGGGACTTGGTGCCACGATCTTCGGGCTCATCTAATTGGTGCGGTCCAGGTAGTGCAATTGGTCTTTTATCCAAGCTAGGTCGGCCTTATCTAAGTGCATCGCCATTATAGTAGGTCCTGGGCAGGCATACGACCTATTCAGTTAGATCTCGAGAGTGCCCTGGTCTGTACAGATAAAATTGTAGAGAGGGAAATAGTTAAAAGGTAGCACGATGCTGATCTACCGCATACCACAGATTACATTCACCCCCCACATATCTAATCCATAATCTAGTGTACACAAAAGTACAGCGTTCACAGGCTTACAAGGCATTCGCTACGTGACTGGAGAACGCTATCGACAACGCAACTAAGTGACAAATCCTTTCCATATGATATTGGTCCTTCCAAGATTTCCCTTTACGCGCAAACGATAAAAATATTTCATTTACATGGCTGTGGTTTAGTTTAAGTTGGATCGTTTAGATTTTAAAATATATATTTACCAACTTTTGTTTATTGATGTTGATAATAATTTTATTTCATTTTAAAATTTACCTACAAACTAAAAGATAGATCATTTTTAAAAAAGCAAGTTGTTCAATTAAACATGAATCTTATTCTCGCCACAGAACGTCACCAAGCTTGAAGCAGTGCAAGGGAAACTAGTTTACTATTAATTATAAACTGAATGGTATCTAATGTTAATATGAAATCAGACTTACCTATATGAGAGTAAGAAGGTTCACATTACATTGGCGTAGACGTATAGCAGAGGTATCATGGAATATGTGTTATGACCCACCGGTTATTTGTAACTATATATGTGTCTTATTTTAGAAAGCTCACCTTTAATCACAAAACTAATTATTTTTTATACTTTAAAAATACTCATCTTCTCAAATGTTTTCCTTACCAATTGTATCTTACGATTTCGCTTAGACAGACTGGCTGTCTATTCAAATCCCTCTAAAGAAGACTGGTTAGAATAAAGTTCTCGTTTGTATTTCAAAAAAATATTAATTATTAATACAATAAAAAAAAGATTACACTTCAAAACAATTATGAATTCAAATACAAAAGTTTCACCTCTTTTACAAGTAAATGGTTATAAAACCCTATGTCTATGCACACTGGTTTTTTATATTTACTGATTTGATTCTTTGAGAAATATCAAGAAATTAAATTTAAAACATTCCTTACATTATTCCTTACTTTACATTAGCTAACGTATAACAAATATTTATGCAACATGCTGAATTGTAACCAAAAATTAATTAGCCTGTTGCAGTGTATAGCCTAGTTTTAGAACTGATTGTTTTCTTGTTTTTAAGTAAGATTTAGATTGTTTACGATAGTTTTATCTACAATTTATGTAGACAATATTCAAGTTTATCTGCAGTAGTAGCCAAGCCTTGAGGAAGGCGAAACTAGGTTGTTGTGAACTAGTGTGTTTGCTTATTAAAAACTAATTTTTTATGAGATTTTGAGTTAAATATTTTGATTGATACCTTTGTGAATATTTCTCACTAGCTAAGCTCTAACTAACTAAATATATACACAAATTGTTTTAGTTTTATTTTAAGATTATTTAGGTTCATGTTCAAAGTATTTAGGTTTGTGTTTACATTTTTTCAGTTTATGTACACATTATTCAACTTTATCTGCACATTATTTCTGTTTGTGTTCACACTCTTTGTGTTCAATTTCATATTATTTTAGTTTATTTAAACATTATTTAACTTCATCTACACATTATTACGTTTATGTTCACATTGTTTGAGTTCACCTCAAATATATTAAGGTTCTGTTTAAAATATCTAATTTTATGTTCACATTATTCAAGTAAATTTTACAATATTTTAGTTTTATGTTTAGATACTTTAAATACATGCTAAAAGTATTCAAGTTTGTGTTTAAAATATTTAAGTTTATGTTCACATTATTCAAGTAAATTTTACAATATTTTAGTTTTATGTTTACATACTTTAAATACATGCTCAAAGTATTCAAGTTTGTGTTTAAAATATTTAAGTTTATGTTCACATTATTCAAGTAAATTTTACAATATTTTAGTTTTATGTTTAGATACTTTAATTACATGCTAAAAGTATTCAAGTTTGTGTTTAAAATATTTAAGTTTATGTTCACATTATTCAAGTAAATTTTACAATATTTTAGTTTTATGTTTACATACTTTAAATACATGCTCAAAGTATTCAAGTTTGTGTTCAAAATATTTAAGTTTATGTTCACATTATTCAAGTAAATTTTACAATATTTTAGTTTTATGTTTACACACTTTAAATACATGCTCAAAGTATTCAAGTTTGTGTTTAAAATATTTAAGTTTATGTTCACATTATTCAAGTAAATTTTACAATATTTTAGTTTTATGTTTACATACTTTAAATACATGCTAAAAGTATTCAAGTTTGTGTTTAAAATATTTAAGTTTATGTTCACATTATTCAAGTAAATTTTACAATATTTTAGTTTTATGTTTACATACTTTAAATACATGCTCAAAGTATTCAAGTTTGTGTTCAAAATATTTAAGTTTATGTTCACATTATTCAAGTAAATTTTACAATATTTTAGTTTTATGTTTACATACTTTAAATACATGCTCAAAGTATTCAAGTTTGTGTTCAAAATATTTAAGTTTATGTTCACATTATTCAAGTAAATTTTACAATATTTTAGTTTTATGTTTACATACTTTAAATACATGCTAAAAGTATTCAAGTTTGTGTTCAAAATATTTAAGTTTATGTTCACATTATTCAAGTAAATTTTACAATATTTTAGTTTTATGTTTACATACTTTAAATACATGCTCAAAGTATTCAAGTTTGTGTTTAAAATATTTAAGTTTATGTTCACATTATTCAAGTAAATTTTACAATATTTTAGTTTTATGTTTACATACTTTAAATACATGCTCAAAGTATTCAAGTTTGTGTTTAAAATATTTAAGTTTATGTTCACATTATTCAAGTAAATTTTACAATATTTTAGTTTTATGTTTAGATACTTTAAATACATGCTAAAAGTATTCAAGTTTGTGTTTAAAATATTTAAGTTTATGTTCACATTATTCAAGTAAATTTTACAATATTTTAGTTTTATGTTTACATACTTTAAATACATGCTCAAAGTATTCAAGTTTGTGTTCAAAATATTTAAGTTTATGTTCACATTATTCAAGTAAATTTTACAATATTTTAGTTTTATGTTTACACACTTTAAATACATGCTCAAAGTATTCAAGTTTGTGTTTAAAATATTTAAGTTTATGTTCACATTATTCAAGTAAATTTTACAATATTTTAGTTTTATGTTTACATACTTTAAATACATGCTAAAAGTATTCAAGTTTGTGTTTAAAATATTTAAGTTTATGTTCACATTATTCAAGTAAATTTTACAATATTTTAGTTTTATGTTTACATACTTTAAATACATGCTCAAAGTATTCAAGTTTGTGTTCAAAATATTTAAGTTTATGTTCACATTATTCAAGTAAATTTTACAATATTTTAGTTTTATGTTTACATACTTTAAATACATGCTCAAAGTATTCAAGTTTGTGTTCAAAATATTTAAGTTTATGTTCACATTATTCAAGTAAATTTTACAATATTTTAGTTTTATGTTTACATACTTTAAATACATGCTAAAAGTATTCAAGTTTGTGTTCAAAATATTTAAGTTTATGTTCACATTATTCAAGTAAATTTTACAATATTTTAGTTTTATGTTTAGATACGTTAAATACATGCTAAAAGTATTCAAGTTTGTGTTTAAAATATTTAAGTTTATGTTCACATTATTCAAGTAAATTTTACAATATTTTAGTTTTATGTTTACATACTTTAAATACATGCTCAAAGTATTCAAGTTTGTGTTTAAAATATTTAAGTTTATGTTCACATTATTCAAGTAAATTTTACAATATTTTAGTTTTATGTTTAGATACTTTAAATACATGCTCAAAGTATTCAAGTTTGTGTTTAAAATATTTAAGTTTACGTTCACATTATTCAAATAAATTTTACAATATTTTAGTTTTATGTTTAGATACTTTAAATACATGCTCAAAGTATTCAAGTTTGTGTTTAAAATATTTAAGTTTATGTTCACATTATTCAAGTAAATTTTACAATATTTTAGTTTTATGTTTAGATACTTTAAATACATGCTCAAAGTATTCAAGTTTGTGTTTAAAATATTTAAGTTTATGTTCACATTATTACAGTTTAATTATACATTTCTTCAGTTTATGTTCAGTCTATTTAAGTATATGTCCTTATATTTTGCTTACGTATTCAATGTTATGTTTCTTTCTAAACTATTTCTAAACTAACAATGAGGTGGGGTAAGAAAGTCATCTAAATAAAATAAATCGTCACAACTCAATTTTATATTTAACATAAAGTATTACTGAATTATTTTTTTAATATAAAATATTTTAATGATCGTTATTAATAACTAATATTTTATTAATTAGTTGTAAGTATTTTATTATGTATCCCTCCCATAATACAATGTTTAACTTTTGTAGGCCTAAAGAGTAAAAGTTTTTAAAATATAGTTTTTATTGAACCAAAGGTCTCACGACTAAGGTTAAACTTATAAAAGTTAGATCACCAATAAAAGTTGCTAAAACTAATTTTGAAATGTAAATTAATAAAAGTTTAACACAAAAATAATAACGATTGCACCCCATGGCGATCTTTCCTTTTTCGTGACTGGTGAAAAGTAGAATCAGTTTCTCATAGTTTCTACTTATTCCTACCCATAAACCTTAATAAAAGCCTTTCTATGGTTTACGGTTTATCGTGGCCTTCTTCCCCAGCGTTGTCTTAATAACATTTTAGAAAGAAAAATTTCTTTTAAACTATGCCCATTTTACATTAGCTAACGTATAACAAATATTTATGCAACATGCTGAATTGTAACAAAAAATTATTTAGCCTGTTGCAGTGTATAGCCTAGTTTTAGAACTGATTGTTTTCTTGTTTTTAAGTAAGATTTAGATTGTTTACGATAGTTTTATCTACAATTTATGTAGACAATATTCAAGTTTATCTGCAGTAGTAGCCAAGCCTTGAGGAAGGCGAAACTAGGTTGTTGTGAACTAGTGTGTTTGCTTATTAAAAACTAATTTGTGATGAAATATGAGTTAAATATTTACACTAACACCTTTGTGAATAGTTCTCCCTAGCTAAGCTCTAGTTATCTAGATATCTCCACATTATTTCAGTTTTATTTTTAGATTATTTAGGTTCATGTTCAAAGTATTTAGGTTTTTCTTTAGAGCTTTTCAGTTTATTTACACAATATTTCTTTATCTGCATATTATTTCTGTTTATGTTCACACTCTTTGTGTTCAATTTCATATTATTTCAGTTTATGTTTATGTTCACAATGTTTGAGTTCACCTCAAAATATTTAAGATTCTGTTTTAAATATATAATTTTATGTTCACATTATTAAAGTAAATTTTACATTATTTCAATTTTATGTTTAGTTTATTTAAATACATGCTCAAAGTATTTAAGTTAGTGGTTACAATATTTAACTTTATGTTCACATTATTACAGTTTAATTATACATTTCTTCAGTTTATGTTCAGTTTATTCAAGTAAGTTGGTTTATATTTTGCTTACGTATTCAAGGTTATGTTTACAAATAAGCTACGTCACACAAAAAAATTATTTAATGACGATAATTGATTCTAAACGTCTTCCAACTCTTCCCAAACTAACTATGAGGTGAGGAGAGAAAATCAACTAAATTAAACAAATCATCAGTACTCAATTTTATATTTAACTTAAAGAGATTCTGAATCATTTTATTAATATAAAATATTTTAATGATCGTTATTAATAACTGATATTTTATTAATTAGTTGTAAGTATTTTATTATGTACTCCTCTCATAATACAACGTTCAACTTTTGTAAAGAGTAAAATTTTGTAAAATATAGTTCTTATTGAATGAAACCAAAAGTCTCACGACTAAGGTTAAACTTATAAAAGTTAGATCACCAATAAAAACTAAGTTTGACGTACGTTTGTATGTCAGAGTAAATATGTTGTTTATTGTTACAATGGAAATATGTATAATATATCCAAGTGGTCTACCTCTTCCTTAACAATATTTCTATTACTTTCAACAAGTTGTGAGTACAAATATTTCCGCCTGCTCTGACTATATAGTTCATGTTGGTAACGTAGGCAACTCATATTACACCCATATAGCAATGCATAGCTCACGTTATGTAAAGCTTCACGTTTATGTCTGATCTGATTCAACTTCCATTTCATCCATTTAATCTTTACATCCATTTCCGTTGTTATTGTTCCCGAAACGTTTTGTAAAAACTCAAAGACAATTACAAAGGTATATTTAGAGACATCAAATGAACTCTAAAAGTAACTTTTTATGTGAAACTACAAATAGACTGGAGGTGCTTAAATGTTTGAAAGCCACAGGAACCTATGACCTGTTGTTACTGCTTACATGGGTTGGTAAATACTTATACCATTATTAACTAACTTTTAATGTAAACTTAGAAATTTGTTTTCCATTTTTACTACTTGGATAAACTGACTTTCGTTATCAGTACACGAACATCAAATGCACAGCTTTATTGCCTACACTGCTCCTTATGTTATCTGATTGATTCTGCAGTGTGTATATACTTGTCGGATACGTTCAAGTATACCTCTGTTGTATAAATAATGATTTCGTGATTATGAGTACATTTAAACAATGAATGAAAATACGTTTAAAATACCAACATATAACTAACTTAATATAAAAGTTTAAAATATGCAGGTATATCAAAATCAATATATTTAGCCAAATGGTTATATATTATAGTTTTATCCTTTGAAATATTATTTTATAAATAAAATGTTTATAGGTATTGTTGTAAGCAGGTTAAATGTTATGCTTATATTCCTACATTAGGTGGAAATTAATAATGTAGTAGTAAATATGTAGAAAAGGTAGGAACGCAAAGATTGTACAGTGGCAACATCTGTTTTTCCAACACGTTTTCACACTTTAGATAAGGGCAAATGTACGACATTGGTTTAAGGTACAAAAATTACTTTCAGTGGCGCCTTATCGCGCCCAGTAAAACGGTTCCAAAAGGATTACTACTGTTTATGTTTTTCGATGTACGTTAAAGCAACAGAATGTTTATTTCCTAAACACGATTAGGAAGAAAGAGGATAAAATAATTTAAGCATGTAACAAAGTAGTTGAAAAGCAGTGTTTAATTAATTATAAGGAGTTACAAAGTAGCATTATGCAAATATGCAACACACTTTAATAAAAGTAAAAGATAGTAAAACGTATTTATAAAAATACATTTAAAAAATATAAAGGGTTACTCTATGAGCACAATGAATAACTTTCCACATTACATGACTCACAAAATAATTTGTGACTTCTTGCAAACATATCTTTTTGTTGTATCAACAGGATGCTTCAGGACGAAACAGGGAAACTTTCAAGATTTGTTCCCTTGGTGAACGTAATGAGGAGGACCTTTCAGGAGTTCCTTAGAGGTCAGAGTCTGGAAACGCTTCGTTAACGAGTTACAGCTGGAGAAAAATTTCATCTGGATTTAAGTTAAACCGTTACAATGAAACGATTGTGAAATTTGTAGGGAGTTATTGATATGTAAAATTGATTTATAATGAACTGAAAAATTAAGTAAAACAGGTCTTAGAGAAATAATTACATTAGTGTTTAAGATATATGACCAAATATGCAAACTTCGGTCTCGAAATTAATTTTAGTTTTGTGTTGGAACTACATTAAATTTGTTAAATGTTAATGTTCAGACCTTTACGCTGATCTTAGTATCAGCATCTTTAAGGACATTTGCCTTTAAAATACTTATTGTGATCCGTATATACTTAGTAGCTAAAGGTATTGTTTTTGAAGATTCTGACAGAAAGCGAAAGTCTTTAAGCTTTAGTGGTTGAAGAGTTTATTATTATAACATCTATTAAAACCAGAAGACATTTGTCTGCACATAAGTATATGTGTATGTGTGTGTGTGTGTGTGTGTTTGTGTGGGTGTGTGTATAAATATATATATATATATATATATATATATATATATATATATATATATATATATATACATATAAAGAGAGAGTAATATTATACTTATCTCTTAGTCCTCTGCTTGTCATAGTTTCACGCCCTTCACGCTTCTCTATTGGCTATGACTTCGTGGCTACCATTCTTCCCCCGCCAATTGTACTGCATTCCGTAACCTCACTTGCTCACCTGGTCTAACGATTATACCATACCGGCTGTAAACATTGACGTAGGCCTATGTAAAGAAGGGATTCACACCGTTGTAAGGAAAAATGTATTCAAGACTTTATTTTTACCACAAATACAACACTATGTACGTTAATCTACATGAAAAACTATTTCCCAAACTGTATCTGTGATATTCCCAAGCACTAGTTTCAAATTTCCTAGAGAAAGCCACGACTCGCTGCATAAACAGGAATGAATTTATTGCTCGAACAGAAGTCTGCGCTAATTAAAAAGCACAACTTCTACAACGGCAATAAACTGTCCTGCTGCGATCACTGTCAAATCTCCTTGCAAACTGTGACGTCATCCGGATTTATTGTTCCTTCACTGAAATTGCATGATCGTTGGAAAACTATTTAAGAAATAATGCTTGATTCATTGTTTAATAATAATGATAGCTGCAATTTAAAAGAAATGCACAGGCGTATTTTTCAGTTTGTTTTTCAGATTAAACATGGACATGAAAACGTATTTAATTAACTTCAGTATTCCACACAATAAATTATTAATAGTATTTAATACAATGCCTCTGCAGACTATTTGTATGAATAATTCCTTCCTGCTCATGTCGGCTACATTTTTCAACTCGTTTATTTTGAATTCCTCCCTGATTATTTTACATTTAATTACTTTGTGTAATTTAATTTAATTTAATTATAATTACTGATAATAAACTGAGAATCCTTCGTATTAATTTCATATCGGTTTTTTCTGACAAAGAGAATTCTTCTAGAATAATTCTGTGAACTCAGACAGGGCTGAGTTATAAATCTATGTATGCATGTGTCACATAAATGCAATAACTGTAGGCTATAGGGCAAGATCGTGTCTTCCCTTGTGAAGAAGCGCGTGTATGAAGGACCCCAACCCCCAACGAGACCATAAAGAACTGTATATGCATTACACTCTATCTTGTTCTAAAGAAACATTTCACGCACGTGTTCACACGTTCACTTAAACAAATGAAATTGATTCTTTTAAACAGAACAAATCGATATTTAAGGCAATTTATTTAGATCTGGTACCAGTACTTAATCAAACCCTAAAAAGAAAACTTATGTTTTTTTATTTATTATTTTTTTTAATTAATTTTTTTAATGATGCCGAATTTGTGATATTTAACCAGTGGACCAAAAAAAACGTGTACGCACCTATTTTGAAAGTTTACATATAATATCAGTATGCATACTCAATCATGCATGGTTTCTAACCACTCTTGACCAGCATAGTGGGTCTCAATCCACTTACTGTGATTAACTTTTCCTCCTGTTTTAGGTCTCTTATCTTGGCCTTGCAGTTTTTTTTGTTTCTAAGTTTTCCTGCCATTAGATTTTATACATTTTTATAAGGTCTTCCTTACTAATCGTAAATACCACAATATTATTGCCTTTAAATTGAACAAGTAAATTATGATTCAATCCATTCTATTGAAAGTACTCTCTTGGTTTACTCTCATTTCCTTTGCTCTACATGTCTTTACCAACCCTTATCTTGCCATTATCTACTTGTCTTTATTGCAACATTCCTTGCTCTACTTGTCTTTACTAAAACGTCTCCTTGTTTTACGTGCCTTTAACACAACCTTTCTTCCTCTATATGTATTTACTAAAACTTCTTCTAGCTATACGCATCTTTAATAGCATTTTCCTTGCTCTACTTGTCTTTATTTAAACTTCTCCTTGCTCTACGTATCATTAACAAGACTTTCCTTGCTCTACACGTATTTACTAAAACCTCTCCTTGCTCTACGTATTTTTATCGCCACTTTCCTTGCTGTACATACCTTTACCGCAACTTTCCTTGATCAATATGCCTTTACCCCTACTTTACTTGCTTTAAGTGCCTTTAATACCCCTCCTCCTTGCTGTACACGTTTTTACCACCTCTTTCTTTTTCATATACGTCTTAATCCCCACTTTCCTGGTTCTTTATGTGTTTACCATCCCTCTCCGTTCTCTAGATGTCATTACCATCACTTTTGTTTCTGTACATATTGTTACCACCATTTTCTCTGATCCATGTGTCTTTGCCACCACTTTTCTTGCTGTAAATGTCTTTACCAACACTTTTTTTTATCACCGTGAATTTACCACTACTTTTCTTGCTCTACATGTGTATATAACATAAAAATAATTACACTTGAATAAGTAACATGTTTACAGAATTGATAGACTCTCAAGGCCAAGTTCACGGTTACATTGCCCGCACTATAAGTGCAGCACTGAATAATAGCTGACAGAAGAGTACCCTCTTCCTACTCATCGCTATTTTCCGTCTTTGTTTCCACCAATTAGGAGTTTATTTTTTCATTTTTATTTTTAATTTATAATTTTCAAATCAAAAAATTTTGGTTAGATATCTGCCCATCTATAGATGATTGCAAGCTCTGTCACTTTGACTAACAAATACCGACCTATATTTGCCGACTTCATACGAATTGAAACAAATAAAACAGTTATTTTTTAGATTATATTTTACTTTTTTATGATACCCTAATCTCAATAGCAATCATTACACCTTTGGTGTTTGGGGCCTGTACCTAAACAGTTTCTCGTTGTTGTCGAAATCCATCACACAATCTCCATCTAGTTCTCTGACGCGGTCTGAGAGAAGTTCTTAATTTCCTATTTCGTCTGACGGAAGGGCGAGAGACCCCAAAAACCAAAACACAACATGTTTGTATAGACCCAAACAAAAAGTTAAACAAAATATTCCTCAATGTTATTTCATATCAAAAAAAAATTTCTGACAAGAATGAATCAGTTATTAAAAACCGGGGGAAGCACAGATGTAGAACAACCGGCTCACATTTTATTTCCAAATAATGTATCGGAATTAAATACAACGAATATCTGATTATCAAACTACTGTACTTAATAATACAATATCCTCTATCATATCTCTACACAATTGCTGTCTTCCTTGCTCTATACCCACTGACCAACTTGCTAACAGGTCAGTTCTTCCCGGCCTCTCAATTACCCTATGCTTGCATTCCAGTCTGTTATCACTGCAAGCGATAGAAATAGAAGATTCGTTGTAACCGTAAATATTAACTAAATTATATTGACACTTAATACTTAACAATATTAAATTATTATTCTATGTGTAGCTTAGAATTACAGCTCAGAGCTCAGGATATAAAAAAACGTGCATGGAAATCGTCCGGTTTTGTATAACATGGGAATGAACTGTCCGGTACTGTAAAACGTGGGAATGAATTGTCCGGTTTTGTATAACATGGGAATAAATGGTCCGGTTTGGTACACCATGGAAATGGATTTTCTGGTTTTGTTGAATATGGGAATGAATTGTCCGGTTTTGTAGAGCATGGGAATGAATTGTCAGGTTTTGTATAACATGGGAATGAATTGTCCGGTTTTGTAGAACATGGGAATGAATTGTCCGGTTTTGTAGAACATGGGAATGAATTGTCCGGTTTTGTAGAGCATGGGAATGAATTGTCAGGTTTTGTAGAACATGGGAATGAATTGTCCGGTTTTGTAGAACATGGGAATGAATTGTCCGGTTTTGTAGAACATGGGAATGAATTGTCAGGTTTTGTAGAACATGGGAATGAATTGTCAGGTTTTGTAGAACATGGGAATGAATTGTCAGGTTTTGTAGAACATGGGAATGAATTGTCCGGTTTTGTAGAACATGGGAATGAATTGTCAGGTTTTGTAGAACATGGGAATGAATTGTCAGGTTTTGTAGAACATGGGAATGAATTCGGATTTTGTAGAAAATGATCATTCTAGTTTGTAACTTCTTGTGTTATAGATTGTATTTTGTAATAAGACCCTCTGATGATGATGACATCGTCATCGTAAAGTACATAAGGGTTTAATCTTGAATAGCTTGTTTTATTTGTTATTTTTGATTATTTTTGTGGTATTGGGGTTCTTTCCAATATTTTGATTGTAACATGGGAATGAATTGTCCGGTTTTGTAGAATATGGGAATGAATTGTTCGGTTTTTTGTAGAACATGGGAATGGACGTAAGACGCAATCTGGATATAAACAAATATTTTATGAAGGTTTTCGAATGCTTTTCAACTCCATTTTTAGATTATTCATTTATTAAATTGAATAAATTAAAATTAAATTGATCGCCCCACGTACATATAACGGAGTAGGCATCTTTTCTATCCACCCTTAGTGCGGGGGTATAAGAGCCATTGCCTTAAGCAGGTTAGAACGCTATGACGTCAGAAAAACCATTAATGCTTGGGAAACGTTCATTAACAAGATGTACTTAGAAGAACACATTAAGTCAGTTCATTATGACAGAGTATTTTTTTTAGAATGTGTTGGTAGCTCAAAGTTATAGTAATATAATGTATTTACATTACTACTAAAGTGATACCTGAGGTTTCTTTAAAACATACTTTTATTCTCAACTGAAATTGTACTTCATGTTATGTGAATTTTGTTCTTCTTTTAACGGCCAAAATATTTTTTTAATGTTTTCATGTAATTTTCTAATACTAATAACTTTTTTTAATAATTTTGTATTTATTTACCTCTTTACACTATTTTCAAATTTAATTGCGTAACTTAACCGTATAGAGGGCACTGTCTGAAGTAGAGTTTGCAGTTGTATACAAAAGAAACTCTTTCATACTGTGGCATATTTCTAAAGGCTCTGTACGTATATATATATTAATATATTATATATTTTAATTTATTAAAAAAAAAAATATATATATATATATGTATACATATATATATATATATATATATACATATATATATATATATATATATATATATATAGAGAGAGAGAGAGAGAGAGAGAGAGAAGGAGAGAGTCTGTATGTGTGTGAAATAAAAATATCAAAAAGAAGTCCGAGAAATGATTATATGGAGCTGACTTGAAATTTTCTATTAGAGTTTTATGGGGTGGAGAAAAGACCTAACGGAATTATGGTTTGAGTTTTCCAAGTGAATGGGGCGTAAAATACGTAGACTGTGAGGAAAATTGCGAGTAACCTAGTGTTGAAGTTTGTCAATGTTCCGTCAAAGAGCGCTACATACTGTGATGTAAAAGTATAACATTATTAGAGGCCATTATTGGCAAAATAAGTAATGCATATCTGTCAAGATCAATTTATAATGTCTTAAACAGGAGTCAAAACTGCAAATACTAGACGATAACACATTTCAAAAAGACTCTTATAGTTTAAACAAGTGTTTGTTTTTCAATTCCTTCTATTAGCTCATACTCTCCGATATATATTAAATATTGTGATGTGTTTTCTTGTAATATAGTTAATAAATTAAAAAATATTTCAAAAACAAGAATACTTTTAATACAAAAAGGTTTTTGTTAGATAATCATTATTTACCTGAAGATGCTGGTACTGTTTTATCAGCGAAAAGCTTTGAATAAATATGTAATAAAAGTATTCATGTTTATGAAATATTTTTAATTTATTATATATATATATATATATATATATATATATATATATATTTCAAATATAAACTCATTAATTAAATGTAATTAATAACTTTCCTTTTTATTTTGAAAATTAATGTTGTGATTCTGTCATATGTATACACATATTAAGATTACTTGTAATTGTTTGATAAAAAGTAACTAAAACGTTTTCTTTGTTGTTCAGGAATTGTCATAAAAATATGTTTTTTATACTAACTGTTTAAATGTAAGAACGTCTAGAATTGGTATTCCCAACCCCTGTTTACTGTAATTTTTATAATTCTTCTTGACAACTTTATCCAAACGTTTCTTCCTCGAGCCAGTGTGATTAGGGCTTCACTTAGGTGGGACGCAATTTTAAAAGCAAGGTATAATTTCATTATTCGTATTCTTTAATCAGCCCGAGGCTGTTGTCTAAGCTTCAACTTCGTTAAGGAAGTTTTCTCGCGACCGGAAGTAAGAAGGAAATTATTCATTACTCCCGCACCGAACTCCGTCCAATAAAACACACTCCCCCCTCTTACGTTTTAATGAAATATATCTTGATTGGTTAAACGTTTTAGATAGTCTGATCACAACTACACTCTTTGCTTCGTGAATAAAAACGAAATAAAAATAGATCTCAAATATATAAACTATCTCTTAAGTGATTACACGTCAATAAAAATACACTTTTTAATGATTAAAGATCAATTAGTTTGAAATTTTAACAAAGAAAAGTCTTAATAAAATGTTAAAACATTTATAAAACATTTTATAATAATTAGAGAAAAATGCCCACCGACTTTGTCCATTTGGAAAATCTAGGAGACAACATCGACATTCAAGTATGTGATCAAATATAATAAGGAAGACCAACTAACAATCACTAATTTACTTCCTCATACACGTTTCAATATTAAAATCGCCCACGTCAATAATTACATCCACACAGAGTCTAAGCTATATTTTTTATACTAACAGGAACGTGTGAAATAAATAATTATTGATAAATCATTGATTATGATAAATATCTAATAATGTCTATAAATGTCTAATAAATCATATTTAATTAGATGAAATGTGCAGTTCTTTACCTTGTTTCGTAAACTTTCAAAAATGTAATAAAGCTATAATTCATATAATTTGCTTTTAAATTATAAAAAATAAAACTTTTTAATTAATGTTTGCAAACATTTGCAGCAAATTTTCAATTATCAATATAGTCAATCACTCCGATTAAATAGAAAACATTTCGGTCTTGCCAACTTAATTATGTGTTTTAGAAATATACATTAGGCAGAAGGTGAATTGTAGTGATTTTAAACATTTAAACGTTTTAATAAAATCTGTTTTTTTCCGCTCTCACTTTTTGAAGTTCACAGAATCTTGAGAAAATTTCTCCTAAAAATCCAACATAAATTTGTTGTTGTTGGTATGTCCCATAAAAAGGGTTCTTGGTAGTCCCAAAAACTTTGCACCGATATTTTTCTGAAAACATTGACTTATCCAGACGACAGTTAAGGATTTATAGCACGGACAAAATGCGCAGTAATGAACCGTCTGCGAGTGTAATAAACTGTCCAGCTGCGAGAACACTTTAAACTTTCAAATGTTTCATTCTATTTACGTTTCTTTATCCTAAAGTTTCAAAAAATTGTTCTAAATATGTTCAATTTGTGTTAAAATAAATTTCAATTACTGTTAAAATAATTAATATCGATAACAATAACACCTTCAGTAGCACCAATAAGATACCTTGTGAATTACAGGCTAGACCTGTCTTACTTGGAACATAAGGTATTTAGCCAAGGTAACGTCACGAATCAATCGCCCTAAACGCACACCATCTACTCATTGTTTACAAGCTGGGACTGAAAATCAAATAAAAGTTATTTGACACCGCTGGAGATTGAACCAGTACCGTTGAGTTAGTAGCCAAGTGCTCTATCCACTTCATCCATCTATGTTAAAATTATTTTTCTGATAAATTACTGGAGTGACAACGGTGATTGTCTAGAATTGCAAGATTTACATTTTAATGAAAAACGTTTTAAAAAGCATTTATTGGTCTGGTAAGATATTGGTAACAAGCAATTGGTAGTAACTACATAGTAAGGTATCGTGTTTTTTTACAACAGAAATTTTTACTTTACCTAACAAAACAAGAAGAAGCAAGCAGAAACGGAAGTAACCGGAAGTGACGGCACTTCAAGTAAATCGTTGCCGTCAGGTGTTTATTTTTTCTTTTGTTCTCTCTTCGTTCGTATTTGTTTTGCATCAGGTTTCTTTTTCTGCTTTAATTATAAGTTATGTTGGCATTTACTATAAATCTGGGTTATCGTCTAAATAAATTGCTAAAGGATATGAAATGAAAAAAGAAACAAAAAGAGTTTGGTTAAGTTTTGGTTCGTTTCATCAGATTTATAGGACAATCAGTTGGGGGACGATGATTCTGCACGCTATGGCGAGGCGTGGCAATTAGTGAACAGATTAAGGGGACTAGAGAATGGTGTAAAGATGTACGAACATAATCTGGATAAGTGCTGAGCTAGTGAGAGAGGCCATATATGAAAATGGATGTTTATTGGAAGAAAATGAAAGCTAAATACATTCTAAATATTCTTTAAAGCGTGATGTTTCAATGCTGAAAACATTGAATTTATTAGCATTTTTAAAATTACTCAAAATACAATTATAGTATAAGCTGTCTAAAAATGTATTTTTGCGAGAAGCACCACAACGGATAGGAACAGATGCTCCAATCTCACGGTTGTTGCACACAATTGTATTGCGTCGCGATTGTGTAAAGCCAGTTCCTGGTTGAAAGTTTTTAGTCCTTCTACCAGCAATGCTGATAAACCCTGAAATATATCTTAACACATTTCCTTCGCCGTTGAGGGTGACATTTTTCATACTTTGTCACAACAATCTTCTCAAAGGAAAACAAACCCCCTCTAATGTAGAACAACCGAACAAAGTCAATTTCTTTTGGCATATTTATAGGTCAAAATAAAGCAAAAGAGTGAAGTGCCTATGCAAACATATATTAAAAAGCAGAAGTCACGAAATTATACTGATTAAAGGGGCATGGATCGATACTTCTCTATCAGGTGTTATAGTCACATCAACAAATTACTAAATTAAAAATTATTTCTCTATTGGACCATTCACTTGTTATTACGAAGTGTATTGCAGCCCGTCTCATCGGGCAGCATCCTGAAGTTACACCTGTGAGCATTCGCAGAGATACAACCGCCAATGCCGATTCATTTTGAAACGGTCCTTTACAGAAAAAGAACGAACTAGAAAACTTGGATTTCCTAATACAAAGAACACCTGAGAAGCAGTTGCTTCTAGCAAAAAAGTGAGGTGATCGTAAGAACAATTCCCAGGATGCTTGGCAAGGGATGTCGCTACCTGCCAAAGAGCTGCTCTTAGAGTGGTGACCGGGGTCGACTATATCCAGAACCACCTGCAACGAATGGGTCTTGCAGACCTCACTACCTCTCCTGTCTGCCGATATGACGAAGGTATGATCATTCCGCCATCTGCAGCACTCTCGATCACTTCAATGATAATACCTTGAACGGACAAACGAGGCTCTGCTTTGCGTCATATATCAGAGCTAACACGCGTAACACACCCTATTGCTCTCTCCCTTATTCACTCACTCTCTCTCTCTCACTCACTCCGTGGCACGCGACTATACACACACGTACAAACTTTTGCATACACATATACAAACGCTCATTATCACTCGCGCGCACAAACATATACGCTCACTCCCACTCACGCAGAATATATACTAAGTATATTATATTTAACAAACAGAATGTATACCCAATTATATACGAACAGTAGTACTCGTTCGGTATAAATTGAGATTGAAAAATAATAGTAAACCAGATTTGACTAGACGCTATAAAGTCCTGTTTTATTAGCGCTTTGACAACATCGATCTGGAGTACAATCACTACACGGGAGAAGCAGGTCCAATGGGTACGGTCTGAAGGCCAGATTGGCAATGCATGATAATTTTATATCACTATTTTAGATAATGGACTACACCACACTAAATTATGTTTATACTTGTCAAACAAATGTATAAGGCAACAGTATGACTACTATAAAAAAGTAGCCTACATTTGTTTACACACAAACACACACACACACACACAAACACACACACACACACACACACACATACATACACACATACACACACACACACACACACACACACACA
Source organism: Prosapia bicincta (assembly GCA_036971475.1). Lineage (NCBI taxonomy): Eukaryota > Metazoa > Arthropoda > Insecta > Hemiptera > Cercopidae > Prosapia > Prosapia bicincta. The sequence goes on from JBAIZL010000001.1 coordinate 67,318,068, forward strand.
CACACACACACACACACAAACCTTTGCACACAGGTATATACACACGCATTACCACAAAGTGTGTGTGTGTGTGTGTGTGTGTGTGTGTGTGTGTGTGTGTGTGTGTGTGTGTGTGTGTGTGTGTGTGTGTGTGTGTGTGTGTATGTCTGTGAGTAATACATGAGTGTATTATAGTACGTTGTATTTTGTATAATCCAGATTATTAAAATTATTTTTGGTAATACAACCTGCCTTCTTGTTACTATATACTTCAATGCAGCCAACAGTCCATTACGTAACATATCACAATAAATTTATTTTTGTTTTCTTATTCAGGCAAGGTATTTATGATTTTCTCATCTAAGTCATTTATTTTAAGTACATTTCCTACATTTAAAATTTTGATTTCAACAAACTTCATTCCAGCCGTCAAATGTAGTTTGATTTACAACTGCTTCAATTTACAATTATTTATTATTTTGTAAATCTTGAATTAATGCAAATGATTAAATTCTGTTTAACTTTTATTTTAAAAGGAAAAACAATGATGTAGTAATGAAAGAGTTTCGCGTGTCCGCTGAGAAAGTTTGAGTGCGGTATTCACTGCGACTTACTTTGACCTAATACGCGGCGTTTTGTCTCCGTACACAAGCAGTGCATTGATGAACGGGAGTCACTGCACAATACCCTCTTCAATGCCATTGTGAGCCCGGATGAGAACACTTCTTCGCTGTCGCTGTCAATATAACAGCCCTACATACATGTCGCTTTTTACAATGGTGTTCTTTTTTTAGAACGACCTCAGGTTTCGGTTTTTAAAAAGTAAAGATATTGGGAAATATAAACAAATATTCTTTGAGCTTAGCTTGTGAGGTTATGTTAAAAACAAATAAAAACATACACAAAACTTACAAAATTATTCATTTATTTACTCATACGCGTTTCAATGACCAAGTCATCATCATCAGTGAGTGTTACTACTACAAACTCTAACTTACACGAGTTTTAAGTTAGAGTTTATAGTAGTAACACTCACTGATGATGATGACTTGGTCATTGAAACGCGTAAGAGTAAATAAATGAATAATTTGTGAGTTTTGTGTATGTTTTTATTTGTTATTGGGAAATATATTTTACTTATAAGACTATGCAAGACTCATTAACGTTTATTTTTACCAATTTTCGTATTGATAGGGACCATTATCTTTGAAACGAAAAATTCGTCCCTTATAGAAATACTGAGTAAAACTCAAGTCCAAGGTGGAGAATCATACAATGTAAAAAATTATATTAAAATTTTTTCCATTTAAGAAAAATAATAATGTCTAATATTGTTTCAAAACTTACCCTTTTTTATCTAGAAACAAACGCTAAAAATATATAATTAACTACACTCCTGGCAGCAAAGATAGATCTCATGGGGTCGCTTTAAATAACATTTTAGTAGTTTTATCCTCCACTGGATCAAGGATTGTATGAATTCTTATAGTGAGATCCAACTCCTCCTAGTGCTCTTGTTTGGGATAGGAGCTCCTGCGGAAAGTAAGTTTGGAGGATGTAAGCCCTGATAGTAGCTTATAAGAAAATCAAAACGAAATTATAGTCCTTCTGACTAATATTACCGTAACATTCTCGTAACCCTCTAACATCTACTGAAGTGTACAATTACTCTAAAAAAAAAGTTTGATCTGAGTTTAATAATAAACCCTTATAGATTTCTATTTTATTTTTGCATTTACTATATTATAGGTTTTCTCAATTACTAGTTTCCCCAAAATTCTAAATTAATCAAAACGTAAATCTTACAGTTTGCAGTTTTTGTTCGCTTCTAATTGTATTACTATTTATTCCATCGTCAACTTTAAGGTAATAGTTCTACACCTGAACACAGACTATCTTGATATGTCACAATTGCCTATAGTAAATCTATTCATAATTCTTCAAACTACCCTCAACTACGGAAAACGTCGCTTACAACACCATGGTCTATCACGTATTTAAAACACCCATAGAAAAAAATGACACCACCAAGAATTAAACATCTAAAACATATAGAACAAACCCATATATGCAACACAAAAAATCATAAACTATATTCTAACAATATTTTTAATTGACTTAAACCATAATCTAGGAAGTAAAGTTGAAGGTAATTTCATTTAATTGCCACTATCGTCGCATGGTAGCGACACTATACAGGACCTAACTTAATTCTATTTACCGCTAATATTTCATTATCTTACCACGGGTAGAACCTAACAAGCCACTAGATCGATATGACACAGTTCTAAAATTGTCTTTATAGATAAAGTAATTAAATTTACATCTGTTAACTATAAAGACGTGGCGCCAATAAGAAACCCAGGTAAAACAATTTATAATATTAAATTATTAGTAAATTTGTTTATGACTTCGATAACCCTAATTGTTTTAATGTACCTTAAAACTCTTGTCGTAAATTGTCTGCATAGGTTTACTCTATTAAATATTCTTTTTTAAATCATATTTTACTTCAAATACACTACGCTCCCTAAATGTCCGGATGTCGTTTTATTCAACAGTATTTATTTGTATACATAGTGCATCGCTGTAAATCTATATATATATATATATATATATATATATATATATATATATATATATATATATATATATATATATATATATATATATATATATATATATATATATATATAAACACACGATTAAATGCAGCAAAATATGAAATTTATTTCATCTCAACAAACAATTAAAACCCATAGGCCAAACAAGAAGGTCATTTTATACCCGCTAACAAGAACACATAAAAACCCTCACAAACCAAAACACTCAATCAAACTTTGCTGAACAACTCATATCCACTACACAAACACAACATCAAACCTACAAATTCTACACGAACAATCAACGTCACAAAACCAAACAGCACTAAATATATACACTACAATCTACACCCGACACGCATACTCAATACAAAATTGCATTATATTTCACATATTTTTTGACAACTCACCTGTCAAATATCTCAAAAGAAAACAACTAATATCTCTATCCTACCCCTCTAAAGACTTACCCCACCCCAGCCCTAACCCAAAACAACCTAGAGCTAAGTTATGGATCTGAATATTCATCTGGGTATACATCTTCTGATCGACCCCCGCATTCAACAAAAAAAATAAGTCCTACTATAGGCAAATGTAACATTAATAGATTATGCCTTCATGTGTTTTAGTGTATTATTAATATACGTAAGCAATAATTATTTATTAATATTTATTTAGAAATAACATAATACTTGTTTAAATATTTGTTCATGAAAATCTTTTCTAAAATGTGTTCCTGAATTCCCTTGTAGGACAACTTATCGCGTGTTTCAGCCGCACTGTCCTTCGTTTAGTTTGCAAAAGTGCCACAGTCATCAAGCGCTAATGTCATCTGCGAAGCGTAATATACTCTAGCATCTGCCTGCGCTTCCCTTGAAGTTTATGTTCTAAATAAGTTCGGATGAAATATAATAATGCCTTCAAACTCTTCCTTTACATGTAATTACTACTGGCGCTTCCATTAGCAAATTATACCTGGGAATAACTTGAGTAATTTAGAAGCTAGTTGTAAACCTTTCAACTCCTTCAGTAGGGCTTGAATTAAAGTTGTTATTAACATATTTTGTTTTCTAACTTTGGTATTCATACGAGCTTCCTTCTTTACCAAATGGCTCAGATAAGCAACCTCGGCCACATTATATAAAGTAATCTTGCTTAGATTGGCCGTGATTTAATCGCTTCTCTGGAATAATTGGACAACGGTCATTGTAAAACAAAATGTTTGGTCTATTTTTCCTTTCCAAGATTAGTTACTAGTTACACGTAACCTATTCTAGAGTAAATCATACGTAACTAATCGGCGAACGATGTTATACCACACTTCCGGCTCCGCTAGCATTGTGCACGCCACAAATAGTTCTTCCACTCTACCAACGATCCCCTCATACATTTTAAAATGACATTCTCTTTACTTTTCCATCATATTTACTTGTCGCTACACTCCTTTAAGCGTACATTTTTTAAACTTGTTATTAATCAACCCGTTTACTATCAGTTCTTACTCGATCAGATAAAATTTAATGCAGAGAGATACCATGACTATGTTGAAATTACTAGCCAAATCCATATGCGTAACTTACATTATGTTTCAGCAGAGATGCAAAGATGGCCGCAAGTCTTTTCAGAACGTAAATGTTCTTATTCTCTGTAGTAAATCAATGGGGTATCTCACAAATCACACCCCATTTCTTCCAAAATGTTTCCACCGAGGAAGGCATCCCTTTAGTACAGAGATGACAGCTAATACTGTCAGATCAAAAACCTCTTTAATCTCTGTAGTAAAGCAATGGTTTTTTCAAAGTAAACCTCATTTCTTCCTGAAAACGTAAACCAATGTATGCATCGATTTAATGCAGACATGACAGCTTGTCAAAACTGCTAATGAAAACATCGATTATTTATCATAGTAAACCTCATTTCTTCCTGAAAATTTCCACCAATCTATGCATCGATTTACTGAGGATATGACAGCTTGTCAAAACATACCTTGATCTCTGTAGGGAATCAATCGATTATTTTTCAAAGTAAACCTCATTTCTTCCTGAACCTTTCTACCAATGTATGCAGCGGTTTACTGCAGATGTGACAGCTTGTTTGAACATACCTTGATCTCTGGAGTGAAGCAATCGATTATTTTTCAAAGTAAGCCTCATTTCTTCCTGAACCTTTCTACCAATGTATGCAGCGGTTTACTGCAGATGTGACAGCTTGTCAAAACATACCTTGATCTCTGTAGGGAATCAATCGAATATTTTTCAAAGTAAACCTCATTTCTTCCTGAACATTTCCACCAATGTATGCATCGGTTTACTGCAGATATGACAGGTTGTCAAAACATACCTGGATCTCTGTAGGGAAGCAATCGATTATTTTTCAAAGTAAACCTCATTTATTCCTGAACCTTTCCACCAATGTATGCATCAGTTTACTACAGATATGACAGCTTGTCAGAACATACCTTGATCTCTGCAGTGATGCAATCGATTATTCACAAACGTAAACAAAGTATTTTTAAAGACTTCTCGACCGTTGGAATAACGATAAAACCTAACCTGACCGCCACAAAGAGTTATTGTGGGACCTGCATTCACTCCTTGCACTGAATCGTTAAAGATGTTCCTGCTGCTGATTCTACTCAAATTATTCTCCTTTATCGCTAAGTCAGCGCTCATTATCTGGCTCAATGAATAACATTCTACCATAAATAACAACAAATTACTGAACACACTTACTGCTGGATGTGAAAGTTCTATTACTCAACACACGTTTTAAGGTAAAACCTTACGTCAACTTGAAAAGCGTAACCAAGTATGATCCAAACTACTTATTCTTTTCACGTCCATCCAGTTGCCCATAGGAATGGTTCACCGTTAGTGGCCATGTCTCGTAATTCCTGAACTGCCTTCGCGATATTTTTCACCAACTGTCTTTACAGAGTGGAGTAATATTGTTTTGGGGGTATCCGTCCTCGTTCTCAGACACCAGAAATATTAAAATTATGAATTCCCTTAATAAATTCACGACTTGAGAACAAAAAGATTCACGACTAAACGTAAAACAATCAAGATGGTCAATTTAATGGATGGACATAAAGATGGACAAGTTTCATTTAATAAAGCAAATACGCAAATTTCTCAGAATGGAAAATTAATCACATATTTCTAAAACATCACTTGATATATGACAAAAATATAAGGGTTCCGTTTTAGCTAGTAATATTTCTTTTAACATAATTAAATGTTTTTACAAGAGGGTTTTAATTTCCATAAGGAAACATCCAGAACGAAAGGGAACATACTTAAAAAGTAATTGTAGTAGTAAGATATTATGTTTGGTTTACCTGCTCCCTTTCACATCCTCATGAAGTAATTAAGAAATTACACGTTTTACATTTAGCACTAGAAAACCATTTTCTCTATTGTCCATGATGAAGGACTTAAACGTACATGGTAGTTCGTACAAAGGAAAAACATGTGTCATAAACTTTTAAATTATTTTCAGTGCATCATAAATACTATTAATAGATAATTGTTGTTACTATACTTCAAAATTATTTTAACTACATTAAAACATAGACGTAATAAGAAAGATATATTGGTCTTGAAACTTTAGTGTATAATATACAGGCTATTACACTATTCAGGGTATTCTATTGTTAAACAATATACATTCAGGATTAACTTTTTTTTACAATTGAATATTTTCTTAAACCACCAACTTAGCAGCTATCGCTTCGATCTACGTTTTACGCACGAATTTTAAACAAAATATAATATCCTCGCTACGTTAGTATAAGGAAGCGTAGAATTTAGATATACTGCTCTGTGTAAAGTATATTTACCTTATCGTTCTCCTATCTCTGCCATCCGACAATATCCTTAAATATTTTATGTTCGCCAAAAACGAATTTGTATCTCAAATTGAATTTTTAGCTCAGCCCTGTTCATAATCGGTTATTATGTTTTAAACCAAAAAAAACACTATATCCTAAAGTTTTCTTTTAAAGTGCAAGTGATAAATTACAACTTGAATATATCAACATAGCCCAGGTTAAAAATTAGTGTTCCAAAACCAAAACCAAAAGAAACTCATTTTCCGAAAAGCCCTATATTTGTGAATAATGTTTGTTCAAATAACAGGATGTTTTTTTCATTCGAAATTCGGCAGCTGCAAAACGTAATGTATTGCGTAAGTGTATGCTTAATGTATCCCTGGAGTTCGATTTAATCTTCAAATTTGTTTTTATGCGACATTTTTTGCAACTAAATAAAATTGCAAAATCATAAATCTGTGTGACAAATGTGACGCGAGTCTTGCTTTAGCAAAAGGTTTGTTGATGGGGTTCATTAATTCCAGGCATTTTTGGCCCATCCCGTCAACGAGTCGAGGTTATACAATCTATTAGGACCACGTTTTTCTACAAATAATTGGTTTTCCTTCTTAAGTGTGAAGTACTATACAATTTATACTATATAATATAGATTACAATAGCCAATACATAGACAGTACAATAGTAAATTACAATTTACCGTAAATTAATAAAAAAAATCAGACATCAAATGGCTGACTATTTTACTTATTTTGGCTTACTGACTATTTTAATGAATTGAACTGTATTTCAGACTTGAAAAAAAAACAAATAATTTTTTGTTATGTCGTCCTAATACACGTATTTTTGAGGTTAAAACTATGGACTTTTAATTCTAACGAATTTTAATTCATACGAATTACAAGACGGTAAATAAGAGTGGCTTTCGTTTTGTAGAATAATTTAGTGCATAGTAATTGTTATATAGGCCTTTATTTAAACACTATCTTCAAAACTATATAATATAACTAAGCTTGTCACATCACAAAAAATGCTTCAGTTTTTTCATTGGTTTTGATTAATTATAACAACTATTTCTGTTTTTTCTTTTATATTGGGAAACGTTTCGTATTTTGCCCATCAAGAAAATCCTAGATCCATGTAGATTTCCATAGTTCCTAGATAAGGTAGTGATAACACTATATGTACAATTTATTTATTTATTAAAATTATTAATAATTATTATTCTTACATACGGGACGTGTTTAGACAATTAAAGTTAATATTTGTCATAATGGCCTAATTTGGTCTACAGCTGTTCTGGGGAGATTTATGCCTCAGCGGTTCAGCGGGGATTTGGCTAGCAGGTATTCTGCGGGATGTAGACACAGCTGTTCTGCGGGAATTCAGCTCAAAGATGTTCTCTGAAACTTTTGCTCAAAGGCGTCCTACAGGGATTTAGCCTACAACTGTTCTGCGGGGAATTGGCTCAAAGCAGTTATCTGGGTATTTGGCTCAAAAGCTTTTTACTGGGGTTTAGCCCACAGATCTTTTGCGGGGATTTAGCTCGTAGTTAATCTGTGGCGATCTAGCCTCCAACAGCCCTGCGGGGATTTAGTTCACAGTTGTTCTGCGTGGATTTAGTTCACAGTTGTTCTGCGTGGATTTAGTCCACACCTCTTCTGCGGGAATTTGGCTCAAAGCTGTTTTCTAGGGATTTGGTTCGAAGCGGTTCTGTGGGGATTTAGTCCACAACTGTTCTGCGGAGATTTAGCCTACATTTGTTCTCTAGGGATTTAGCCTACAGCTCTTCGACTCTAGTTTACAGCCCTGGATTTGGCTTACACCTGTTCTGCGGGGATTTGGCTCAAAACTGTTCTGTAAGATTTTGGTCTCAACTATTTTGTAGGGATTTGATCCACAGCTGTTCTGTGGGTATTTCAACGCTAAATCAGCATTCGCTTGGAGTAGCGTACAACTTCTTTAAGGGGATTTACCTAATAGCAGCTATGCGGAGATTTGGCTCACAGCTGCAATACTAGGATCTTTAAAATAAAAGTTCCCAAACTGTATTCGGTCGCTTCAAGGAGTGTCTTAAGACGACACAAACCCAAATAAATCGTTTTACGAACATTATCACGTACTCGGGTCCCAACAGCTTCTTTGCAGAATATGCAAAATTGACGGCGATAAAGCCTGCTTTACTTTACAAGCGGGGAATTTATAATGCTGCTGTTGGCAGAAATGTTCATAAAAACGACTTTTATCCACGCGATAATGTTGCATCTAGATAATGACATCCATTAATGACATTACTTGCGTCAAAAATGTGATACTATGAACATAAATGTTACGTGCTATTTGCTTAATAGATTATCTTACTTGGCAATACATTATTCTACAGACAGGGTAGATAATGCAGTATCAAGGTTGATCAGTTTATTTATTGCAGATCCATTTAACTGTCTGGATGTAAATTTATTACTATAATAGCACTAATATAATAGTTGTCGTAAATTTGTACCAGTAAAGGTTCCAGAACATTATTCCGTTATATATGCAACATTCCTATGGAGTAAAAGACATAACATTCCACCTTGTTTTTTAACCTTAATTATTATTACAAATTCAATGAATACATTCAGTTAGTGTTGCGTTCATCCCAAAAGCGTCACTACGCGTGACCTTGGAATCATATGATCCAGGCTTCTCTCCAACAGAAGAGAATATTCCTAGGTTGTGAAGCATTGTTTACCTTAATGTTCTCGATGAAAGATATTGCCAATTTGAGGTATTTTTTCTCCATGTTGACGTTTAGTCAGGGTTAAAAAGGACTGGTTTACTTATCTCCATGACCTTCAATGTTGCTCTGACCGGCTGTTGTTTGACTTCTGGCTTCAAACAGAAAACTCTTCTAGGTTATATCAAAAACTTACTTACTTCTTACTTCAGCCAACGTCCGTCCTTGGCCTCTCAGCCATCCGACGCCGTGCCTCCCAGTATAATGTAGCGAGTCCTTCCCTGGACTCCTCGTTAAAGATATCCTTCAGGCCGGCACAAGTGGTAAGATGCTCTGCCGTCCCTTCGTTTAAGTTGTGGCACGGTTATAGACGAAGAGCTGTAGTTCATTTAGCGTTACCCAGGGTACACCGCGTGGAGGCGAACTACTTTGTACCCCGGTTATATCAAAAACTGTGTCGTTTACAACCACACAGAGGATTTTATATATAATACCTAACACATATTGGTTGCTTAATACAAAGGTAATATCAAGGGTTGCTTATTTCCGGGAAATGTAAGTATAAGAGAGGCAGAAGGACACCTTTGACACCTTCCACTTTCATTACTCGGAAATTATCGATAAAATAAAAAAAATATCGATAAAACTTCTATGTAGAATTACTCGGAATTATCGATAAAATAAAAGAAAATATCGATAAAACTTCTATGTAGAATTACTCGGAAATTATCGATAAAAGAAAAGAAAATATCGATAAAACTTCTATGTAGAATTACTCGGAAATTATCGATAAAATAAAAGAAAATATCGATAAAACTTCTATGTAGAGCCAACCTTTTAAGGAAAGTTCAATAAATATCTTGAAAGTGATACTTTGTCTTCATCGAAGACGGAATATTCCTTGGAATTGTTTTTCAATCTATTTTTAAAAACAACAAAAACTTTACTTTCTGTAGTTTCTTAACGAAATATTCAGGTCTTTCTGCACTCTCCAGAGAAAGTTTTGTTTTGTCTTTTAACTTAAACCCAATGATATTTAATTGTATCATTACCTGCACAGTCAAAACTCTAAACCATTGAACCTGCGATGGCCAATGAAGTGTTACAGCAACCATCGTTGTAAGCATTGTATTCGTAGATTAAGGTCAAACTTCGTCTGAGGCGTTACAGACGGGACAGCGAGAAAGCCTAATCGTTCAGATTATTTTCGATATTTACAAACTCTCCTTATTCTGGACCCCATAGTTTCGAACCTTGCTCGACTGGTTAGGCACCAGTGGGTAACTTGCAATACTACGAACAGGCTGAAATACCGAACCACTATCCATGGCAACTTCTTGACAAATCTTTAGTAACAATGTTTATACTTTTATTAAAAACCAAAATAATTGCGATCGACATCTGACTAAAATAGAAATTTAGTTAACAAGAAACAATCAAGACTTATTTTTGCAAAGGATTTGGGCAGTGATAAAATTCTATTACTTTATCTACTTGTTCTAATTGGTTGACTATAGCATTGCGAGGAATGACAACTGCTCTTAGTATGTCCATTTGTTTCGCATCCTTAAGAATGGTAAGAAGTCGATGTTGCTAGTAACCTGTGGTTGTCTAAGACACTGCGGTGAAAAACAACTGCTCTTAATATATCAATTTGTTTCGCATCCTTAAGAATGTTAAAAAGTCGGCGTTACTAGTAACCTGTGGTTTTCTAAGGCACTGAGAGGAAAATTAACTGTTCATAGTATCTCCATTTGTTTCGCATCCCTAAGAAAGTTAAGAAGTCGGTGTTGCTAGAAATCCTGTGGTTGTCTAAGGCACTGCGAGGAATGACAACTGCTCTTAGTATGTCCATTTGTTTCGCATCCTTAAGAATGGTAAGAAGTCGATGTTGCTAGTAACCTGTGGTTGTCTAAGACACTGCGGTGAAAAACAACTGCTCTTAATATATCAATTTGTTTCGCATCCTTAAGAATGTTAAAAAGTCGGCGTTACTAGTAACCTGTGGTTTTCTAAGGCACTGAGAGGAAAATTAACTGTTCATAGTATCTCCATTTGTTTCGCATCCCTAAGAAAGTTAAGAAGTCGGTGTTGCTAGAAATCCTGTGGTTGTCTACGGCACTGCGAGGAATAATAACTGCTCTTAGTATGTCCGATTGGTCCGCATCCTTAAGAAGTCGGTGTTGCTAGAAACCTGTGGTTATCTAAGGCACGCGAGGAATGACAAATGCTCTTAGTATGTCCATTTGGTTCGAATCCTTATGAATGGTAAAAAGTCGGTTTTTCTAGTAACCAGTGGTTGTCTAGGGCACTGCGAGGGAAACAACTGCTCTTAGTATGTCCATTTGTTTCGCATCCTTAGGAATGGTAAAAAGTCGATGTTGCTAGTAACCAGTGATTTCCTAAGGCATTGCAAGAAATGACAACTGCTCTTAGTATGTCCATTTGGTTCGAATCCTTATGAATGGTAAAAAGTCGGTTTTTCTAGTAACCAGTGGTTGTCTAGGGCACTGCGAGGGAAAACAACTGCTCTTAGTATGTCCATTTGTTTCGCATCCTTAAGAATTGTAAGAAGTCGATGTTGCTAGTAACCAGTGGTTGTCTAAGGCATAGCGAGGAATGACAACTGCTCTTAGTATGTCCGGTTCGTTGGCATCCTTAAAAATGGTGAGAGGTTGGTTTTGCTAGTAACCTGTGGTTGTCTAAGACACTGCGGTGAAAAACAACTGCTCTTATTATATCCATTTGTTTCGCATCCTTAAGCATGTTAAAAAGTCGGCGTTGCTAGTAACCTGTGGTTTTCTAAGGCACTGAGAGGAATGACAATTGCTCTTAGTATGTCCAGCTGTTTCGCGTCCTTAAGAATGGTAAGACGGGGTGTTGCTAGAAACCTGTGGTTATCTAAGGCACTGCGAGGAATGACAACTGCTCTTAGTATGTCCGATATGTTCGCATCCTTAAGAATGGTAAGACGTCGGTGTTGCTAGAAACCTGTGGTTATCTAAGGCACTGCGAGGAGTGACAACTGCTCTTAGTATGTCCGATATGTTCGCATCCTTAAGAATGTTAAGACGTCGGTGTTGCTAGAAACCTGTGGTTATCTAAGGCACGCGAGGAATGACAACTGCACTTAATATGTCCAGCTGGTTCGCATCCCTAAGAAAGGTAAGAAGTCGGTGTTGCTAGAAATTCTGTTGTTGTCTACGGCACTGCGAGGAATAATAACTGCTCTTAATATGTCTAGTTCGTTCGCGTCCTTAAGAATGGTAAGACGTCGGTGTTGCTAGAAACCTGTGGTTATCTAAGGCACTGCGAGGAATGACAACTGTTCTTAGTATGTCCGATATGTTCGCATCCTTAAGAATGGTAAGACGTCGGTTGCTAGTAACCTGTGGTTTTCTAAGGCATTGCGAGGAATGACAACTGCTCTTAGTATGTCCGATAGGTTCGCATCCTTAAGAATGGTAAGACGTCGGTGTTGCTAGAAACCTGTGGTTATCTAAGGCACGCGAGGAATGACAACTGCTCTTAGTATGTCCAGCTGGTTCGCATCCTTAAGAATGGTAAGAAGTCGATGTTGCTAGTAACCTGTGGTTTTCTAAGGCATTGCGAGGAATGACAACTGCTCTTAGTATGTCCGATAGGTTCGCATCCTTAAGAATGGTAAGAAGTCGGTGTTGCTAGAAACCTCTGGTTATCTAAGACACAGTGAGGATTGTCTACTCCTCTTAGCATGTGCAGTTGGTTGCACCCCTTAGGAATGGTATGAAGTAGGTGTTGTAAGTAGAATTCTGTTTGACTACGGGACCTACGAATCAAGAACCTATGAAGTACATTTAGCTCCTCCCTATTTGGATTGTAATAAGTAGCATTCAAACAATACCAGGATTGAATGTGGCACATCCACATTCTTTGTGTGACCATATCTTTTGTATGTGCAGCTACTCCCCACTCCTTTCAGGTTGTTACACAAGCATTGAATTAATAGAGGACATGTTTGGATAGTGGCAATATCAACTCACAAGACAGACAGACAAAGAAAGAGAGAGAAAGAATTAGGAGGTGAGAACATTTTCCAGGTTTAAATTATTACAATTTAAATTTCTATTAACTGTAGCGAGTAAACTGTTTATGACGATACAACTAACGCTAAACACAATTTTAATATTGGCTCCCTTGATTATTAGGAAATTACCCATTCTGATAAAATTGAGTCATCGTGCTAATATGAAAAACTTTCTCAACTACAAATATTTAACTATTATTTTTAATAGGCCACATTATAGAGTATTTTTTTTTTAACGTGCAAAAGGTAAATATATTACAAAATACAACTCTTTTCAGCTTCACTGAATAGCCGTGATGAAGACATCAGTAGGCGAGTTTCTCGAAATTTTACTTCTGAAAAATTCGTCATTTGGGTATCAAAACCGAAGGGTTTGGATCCCTTTGCCAAAGGCTGATTTAGAGTTGCCTGTTGAAAAACTCAGTCTAGAACCGAAGATTGTCCGTCTTAAAACCACATGAACTTGACTGAGTGGAAACGTAGTTAATACCTTCTAAAATAAAATATCCTATAAGATAAAATAAAATAAAAACTGGGAAATTGTGTTTTTACTTCCCCAGAGGGGATACTGTAATACACGTTTGACACTATGTCTTCTACTAGTTATACTTTGCGGGCAACTGCCCGTCAGGTTATTTTATTCCATTGTTGATTTCTTTTTAACACTAATTGAATCTAACATAATTAAAAACAATTTATTGAACTTCGTAAGAAACTTCATAAAATACTTAAACACGTAGGACTTCATCATAAAAAAGTTTGTGTTTTTTTAAACGTTCAAATTTATTTAATTTTCACAAATATTTCTTCAATATAAGATTGATTGTAATCTGCAAGTAAAAAATTGTTAATAAATTGATCATATTCAAAATGTTAGTTGACATTTCCTGCTTTTTTTAACAAATTGCCATAGATTCTCATTAGCTTGGTGATTTTCCTGCCTATATCTTTGTGGCACATATTTGTCATTTTCATTGTCTTCTTCTTCTATAACTTTTGGTGTGGAAGCAACTGCCTTACAAATGTCGTCTCCAGTTATTATCGCTGCCGTTTCAATGGAATCATTTGCTCCATCCACTCAGTCTATTCATTTAGAGACAAATCAAAGGTTTCAAGTTTCAAGCTCTCTTCTGACTCTTACTCAGATGTAGCTTGGTCTTCCTTTTCTTCAGTAAAAAACCCACGTTTTCTAAAGTAATATATCACATTTTATATTAAAAACTTTATTCCAAGATTTTGCAACAAGATGAATAGCATCGATTAAAGAAGTTTTTTAACCAGTTTATTTGAGGTAAGGGTTTGAATTTCATCCATATTTTCTATTATTCTAGCACACATCTCTCAGTAAGATGTCAGATTTTCCATTATGGTTTGGTCAAATGACTGAATAAGTGATGTAGTATTGTACGGAAGGTAAATGAAATGGATATGTTTCAGCTGGCCCTAGCGTCTTCATATGCAGTACAGCTGTGTATTAGAAGGACAATGTAGTGTTTCAGTCTGGTATAGCACTTAGTCATTCATTAGAAAACGTTTGACGTCATCCAAACATTGGAGTTTGAATGATATTCGACCGGTAGGATTTTATACCTTGAAAACAGCACTTATTTTCAGATTTTTCGATAGTTAAGAGTTTTTCGTTTTGTCCAACCATGTTAACACAAAACAAAACTACTTCAACACAACACAAATATGTTTACATATTTTATAGCCAAAAGAATTTTCATTTTTCAATATAAATGTATTCAATAATTAATAGACTCCTGTTTCATCTGTATTGTATAAGTACCTAGGAGAATACATACATTGTTGGTCATACATGTAGTGAAGAGTCGTCAGCTTCAACAAAATCATCATCTTTCTTTTCGCCACATTTTTTCTGATAAAAAATATTTTGACTATTTTCTGATTGATCCTTATATCTGTGGCTTTAAGCCCCTGCTTTCCTATTTTTGTTTTTTTCTACAAGACAATGTAGCAAATTGCTTTTTGGAGCAAGAATGGGCAATCAACTCGAGGATCTTTTTCGCTCATTTTTAAACCATAATTACAAAGCTGATTCCACTTGTGGATCCTTTCCGGAACGATTTCATTTGCTGTCAACATTTTCATTACACTTTCATAATGACAAGATGGAGTCATTGTTCTTCAAAAGTTTACATAAGAGAGGTTGCGCAACGCCAAGTTGAGAAGCAGCATTTCTTAACTTATTTTTGGTAACTTACTGTATCTATTTAGTATGTCAGGTTTTTCTTTGAGACTTAACTCACGATGTTCCTTGAACGTGAACAAAATGCGTACGAACAACTAACTACTTTATACATTTTATGAAACTTACAAGACGTGTTTGAGTAAAGTCTAACATGGTATGAATGGCATATGGGTAATGAATCACGTCGATAACAGGACTGATGAACAGGATGTCAGTTACCATATCGCTCAACTGATTTCTTAGATTATACAATACTTAAGCATTCTTGATTGGTCTGTGCTATTGAGCGCATATCTTATATCATGACAGATTAAATGATAACAAAAAGCCACTCGATTACAATGTAGTTATACGATTACGTATCTATCATTAAGTGAAAAAATAATAACAACTGTAATCACTCTTATATGCTGTGGCTACTAGTTTGAACTTTAAAGGCCACTGTAACCCAATATTTACACCGCCACTGCTAACATATACATTTCCTTTATTAACTTTAGGAATCCCCTGTAACACAGATTAAATGCATTAATGACCACTAGTCAAGCGGTCTCAATGAAAAAACCAAAGCATATGTTCTTCTAAAATTCTAAAAATACAATTATTGTAAACCGCTTTACAATACGACCGACAGCTTTTAAATGTGCTAGGAACAGATAAACAGGAACGTTTCCAGAGGATATTAGCGCTGCCAGCACGTAACAGTTTATACAAACACTTCCGGGAAGCTTATCTTAATGGCAGAGTAAAATTGTAAAGTACAGCTTCAAAAGGCTGAAAGGGTTCTTTCAAACCGATCGCTACACAATTAGTAAATTCCTTAGGCGTAAAAGTAATAACTTATGTGTTACGTTCGATTTTTATTCCTGATTGCAATTTTATTCCTTTAAAAGTATTTTATTTTAAGTATTCAACAAAAATGCTATACCCATTCTTACTTAAATAGTCTTAATCGTGAATATAAATGCGTGTGTGTGTGTTAAAATGTGTGTAACCGTGAGTGCCTGTGTGCATGTGAGTGTCCGCAAACGTGCGTGTGTGTTGACGCATATGTGATCACGTTTTCACATTTAAATAATCCTAAAACTTAGTAGCTGAAATTTAGTTTATTTTTAATGAAATGAAAAATACGTCTTGGAAATGTTGGTAATGGTAGCAAATCGAAACATACGGAAAAAGATAATTCTATCAATTATCTTATATATAAGGAAAGCTAAAATTGGATGGTTTAATGCTAATACTGTAACAGATTAAATGTACAGGTTGTCAATTTCAAGTGGGAAACATACTTGGCAGTGTTCCCGCCATAAAACTTCCACCTGACGCCATGTTGAGGTCCTATGGGTACCATCGCCGATACAATCTAACATCTGACATTTTATACGTGCTGTAGGAAAACCATTATAAAATATTCATTACAATCTCGAAATAAACTGAAATTAAAATTTGTTTAAAATGTTCCTTTTTTAACAAATTGGTACGTTAGTATAGGCCTATTTATAACTACATCCGTTGTGAAAGAACTTTTATATTTTTAGCATGTTTCTATTGGAGCAGATTTGTAACACATAGATAATTTTATTTAGTTCTGAGCACAAAGATTGCTTTGAATTTTCTGTATCTTTTTGTCGTGCATAGATCTACAGTGCAAGATCTAGCTATAAAGTGAGACAAATTAAAATACGGGATATCCAGGTTTTTTGATGGGGGTGGTTCTAGTCACTGAGTACATTATGTCGTCGTCATGAAATCTACATCTCATGGAGCTATAATACAGTTAATTTGCAAAGGAAATGAAGGTAGTTTACCTGATATTATTTTTTTGTATAAAGCGTCCCCTATTTATTTAAAGGGGGGTAACTCAGAGTCCTTGTAAACTTCATTCCTGCAACCAGGATTATTTTTCCACAAAACTAGATGTCACGACCATAACGATCTGATTCTTAAGAACTAATGGTTAACTTGAACTACAAACATAGTTTGAACGATCCAATGCGACACAGATGTTTAAAGTTCTGCCCTTGATCTATGGCTCTTCCATCAACTCTGCTTCGAATTGGTAAATATTACTTTAAGTTAGATATACCCTTTAGGGTGATTATAATTTTTTGGACCAGAATTTGATTGTTGTAGCAAATCTGCCTTTGCTATGAATGTAACATTGATGAGACAATAGCGCTATTTGGTAAAATCCAGGCAAATAAAAATATTAACACGCATTGTTAGGATATTTGTATAGTGTATTGGCTCTCTTGGAATGCTATCTACAGCACAAATTAGAAATAGCATAGCCTGTCGCTATTTAGATAACGTTATTAAGAAATAAAACAAATTTAAACGTTTTAAAATCACTTCTTTAAGTGTTGCTTGCTTGAAATAAAGGCATAGAAATTTCAAATTCCTCTCTAAGGCATTTCTTTTGTGAGAAATGTTACATTGAAACATTACTTAAAGGTACAAAGTTTTGTTGCCTCTAAGCCCGCCGCCGGCTTTCAAATCGCTTTCATCTAATTTAATAGAGCTAAATGTACTTGCCGAATGTTCGTAATACATAAAGATGTCGAAATTAATACAACGTAAAGCAACATAAAAGAGGGTTGGTTTGTTGCAAAGTCGTGCTTGCGTTAGTTCATAGGCTTTATCATTTCTTAAACCTTAAAAATATGTTTCGACAGCGAATCACGACCTTTCAAGTTCGATATTATTTATACACTTTATTGACTTATTGCGAGATATTGCAACCAAATATATAGTGATTGGTTTCGATAGCGATTTTGTCGGCCTCTTTAGGCAAAACTCTGTGTTTACCTTACTATTGTTGTGTTCAGTACAATACTTTATGAACATCACACGATTTTAGATATAACCTCCTATTCAGGAAAAGATTATCAAATTAATTTTCAATTTAAAAAAATGTGTTTTTGCCAAGCGGTTAATATACTGAAAAACGCAATGAAAATAATTTATTTGAACTTACTTCAGAAATTTTAGATCTTGATTAATCAACTTTATAGTAGAATTTTTGCATAACGTTGTAAGTATCAACAGGAAACATTTAAATCTTGAGAAATACACAAATTGCATTATGTAGTTTACTCCGTTATTCAAGAATAGTGTGTTGCCAAAAACTAAACCGATAAAGCGTTGGAGATAAATTCGGGCTATTGCTACGAAATGTGTCGATTTACGCCATACGCCCGGTCTCCTTAGTCAGCAAGCTTGGTGCCATTTCATCCCCATTATCTGGCATAATGTGTTAGTCGATAGCATAATACATCGCTCCACCACTTTCCTCCCTTCTAAATACATCATATGACATATTCAAAATAGAATATTCGTTTTTACTTTTCCAGAATTTCACAACGTTTTTTTAGAACAATTTGAGTATAAAATTATTTTTGTGCTCTTAAATATCGAACATTATTTTTTAAATAAAAATTCATTCTGGTCTTATAAATGTCAGAGATAAATTTAAGCGTACAACTAAAATGTATATATTCGATAGTTGTAAAATACTTAAGAAAACCTTATTATTATTTCCGACAAATATAGATTCGAGGGAATAGAAGGAAACGACCAGATATAATCTTCGTGCAGATAGTCGTGCTCAACCTTATTCAATGGTCAGCCATTATAAGCTAAGCATGAGGACTAGATGGAAGCAGTGATGTTGCTTTAGTTAATCAGTATGGTTGCAGTACTGCCCGTGAAGAGCGGAGACGTATTGTGAACATAAAACCCCTGGAATGGGGTTGCATAGTGTGATAATCCTGCTATCTAGTAGTAGTAAGCCCACAATCTATCGGAGCTAAAGAGGTATTTACTCATTACTCTTGTAATATTTATTCGTCGTAAAAAAATAAGGTAAAGTGAAAAGATTTACAGGAAACCTGACTCTGAAAATCAGTAAAAAATTGATCGAAACATGATTCTAAACACTGTGAATAAAAAATAACAACAGAGATTCGGTAACAAGGAATCATTTCACTAGATAACATTCTGTGAGCAGGTAACGATATTCCTGGAACAAAACTTTAGTCAACAATCTATTTCACAACAATTGTTTATAGAGTTCTGGTAATTTTAATTTTAATAATTTTCTGTATCGAACACTTTCCGAGAATCGCCGTACCCTCAAAGGATTGTTCAGAACTCTGTATTTTATGGATTTAATTAAATTCCGAAGCACAGGTTTGGCTCTTTTCACTTCCTGTCACATCAATACAACACGTCCGTTTTGTTTCAAGACGGAGGCACACGACGAAAGTGTTTCTAAATCAAGTAGGGTTGTAATTGTCTGAATCATCATCATCTGACTCACTTCCATTGTTTGTAGGTATAGTTCACCATCTAGATCGTTGTTACTGGACTCAACACCGGAACTAGTCTCGGAGTAGTCACCAACATCGTTCAAAGCACTATTTACATTTAAAACCATGTCCCTAGATGCACCAGCCGTTATTTTACAGAGATAAAACACTAAAACTAATACTATTTATTTACAAAAACAAATGAATAATATACCGTCCTTTGGTAAGTGAAATGGGAAACTATTGCTACACAAGAAACACACGTACACACCCACCACGCTGCGAGATAAACAGCAAACTAAAGCAATAACTGCAGTCGTAAACTCGACATGTAACGAATATAGACAAGAGAAGCCTATAGGCTTTTACCGCATCCGAAAAACCGCCACTCGGAAGCCGATTGGCTTTCGCCGAAGCTTACATATTAACAAGGACCTCCAAAGATCTCAGCTGCCGACGATACTGGCCATGCCGTTTCCCATTAGCAGGGACCTCCAAGGTACACATATTGATTTTGAAAACATAGCCGAGGTGCCCACATCAAGCTAAAACATAATTTTGAACATTTTAAACTTAAAATGTATTTTATTAGTATTAAAACCTAGACCGTATTACTGTTCTTTTTGTCTAGACGCAAGCGACGTCATTAGGTGAAGAACGATTTATAATTATACCCTTAATGCCGTTTTCTTAATATCCTTTCTGACTGAACACAATGGGTCAAAACAAAGCCTGTGTTTTCTATCCGCTCTAATGACACTAATCTTGGCAGCCAAAGATTTCATTTTACTGCCTTTATTCATAATTGCCTTTACTGTGGTGAAAAAGCTGGATTGTCGATTCCACGGATTTAAACCAGATACAAAAAGAAATGTGACTGAGCATTTTTAGCTACCTATCACAAGGTCAGTCTGTATCCACTGAAATGAATGTACTTTGACTTAGTTAAACTCTATTAGAATAATCCTACGTCACAGATTTTCAGATTCAAATATAAGTACCTTTACCATTACTTAGCAAAATCTTTGTTCACAAGAAAAGCTCATCTCGGTTTACTGACATCTATTATCAGCATTGTTCTCGGGTAATACCATACTTACACATTTCGGAAAAACTATGATCAATTTACGAAATCAGAAAACGTTAATAAAGTTGGAAAATAATTTAGTACAGTGTATGAGTGAAAGCTACTATTTTACTACCGTATTTTGCTCATTCATTTTTCTAAACATAATAATTAATTTGGAAATCAGTTGTAACTTTAAAATTAACATTTATAGCCTTTTTGCGCAATACTGTACGTTTGCGAAAAAGTGAAAGACATTATAAAATATTAAAATTCTAAAATTAATTTTTTTAACAAACGTATTCGCATCTTATCAAATTTAAACCATACCGTAAGAGCTTTTTACATTTTAATACAACTGTATTAAACTCTTTTCTCCTTTGACACAAGAACTGTGAAATCAAAATTAGTCAAACCTTTCTTGCCTTTCTTCTGCAAATGAGAAAATACAAATAAAGTAAATTAATTAGGAAATGATTTTAGCAGAAAATTTGTCCGACTTCAAAGGTTCAAATATATTTATTTAGCTGTATAAAAGATCTCCGTGTTATGTAGATTATTTTTAAAAAAAATTTCATTTTTCGGTAACTAACATATATATATATATATATATATATATATATATATATATATATATATATATATATATTAAATGTTTTCTTGTAATATAGTAATAAATTAAAAATATTTCAAAAACAAGAATACTTTTATTCATATATTATTGAATAATATATGTAATCTTGTATTAAATGTATTCTTGTTTTTGAAATTAATACCTATCCATCTACCTATCTATCTATCTATCTATCTATCTATCTATCTATCTATATATATATATATATATAATTAATGAATAAAAATATTCCGAATACAAGAATAGTTTTAAATTATATATTATTCAAAGCTTTTCGCCAGTAAAATAAGAATTATCATTTTTAGGAAAATAATGTCTTAATTTGTTATTGTGAAAAGCATTGTATAATATGTAATTTAAAACAATTCTTCTGTTTGAAATATTTTTTAAAATTCTTTTAACTGTATTATAGGAATATACATCACCTTGTGTAATATATATATATATATATATATATATATATATATATATATATATATATATATATATTGATTCATATAATCGTAATAGGTTAAATACAGATAAATAAAAGTTTTTGTATACTCTAATATTATCTTTACATTGTCTACTTTAAATAATGCAAACATAAAAGAGTGCTTTTTTATGCAGAAGTAATTCCTGAACTCATCTACACTGTCTCTTGTCAAGAAGACCTCAACAATAAATTAAGCCTGTGGACATGAAGAGGGCAACTGGTGACGACAACGCAACGCAAACTGAAGCTGCTTTTTCACAGCATACAGGGTTGAATGCTCATATAACAATGCTTTATATGAACAATCCTGTAAACCGACCAGCGACTTTTCCAATAGCAACTTAAGTTCGAGTTGCGTTTCCAACACCAGCTGCCTTCAGTATGTTAGCAGCCTAAGGGGAATGATTGCACTTGTACCTATTGGGTAAATGATAAATGTTACTCCTTTGAGATAATCTAAATATCCTGTGAAAGAGATAGGACTGACATTTATATTGGGAAAGCCCATTACAGTAGGGATTCAAACCTTTCCTATTCCGTTGTAACAGTATTTATTTCCGAAATTAATTCCTTTAGAATATTTATGTGACTCATATTTTTAGAAAGAAACAAAACAAGCAGAGTTGCGTAATTTATGTAACTTTTTTTTGATAACTTAATTCTGAAGGAATTAATTGATCTTAAAGATTGCAGTAATTCATTACATAATTAAGGATTGACCTGCAATATCAAAGATTCAATTGGATGAAGAATGAAGTATTTCACAAATAATTTTAAACACAATGTTCGTTTAAACAAATCAAATTTTACTTTGGCAATTAAATAAAAAAATACAAATTAACACATATTAGAAATGTTGGCTTACCCTTGTTACATTTCACATTTAATTAAAGAAAAATATTATACGAATATTTGTGGCAGAGCACGAGATTAATAATTTTTTTTTTTTATTATTTAAACATATGTTTTACATTTTTTAAATTTTGACACGTAGTTTGTTTTTTGACGTGTAGTTTGTATTTGTGAATTTTAGGTCACATTGACCTAAAATGTGTTACACCGTCACCGTCTTTAGGTTAATTCATACGGTGGGAAAGTCTCGTCTCGAAGCGACCAATTTACCATAACCTCCTTCGAGCTGTTTCAGCGTTCAGTATGAGAACGTGGTATGACTGTCTTGTTGCGCATCTCCGAAGTATCTACAATATAGTCATGAATGCATAACGCCTTCAGTATTGTGAGACCCCGGACCAGACAACGATGATGAATGTCCTTCCCTCAGGAAAGTCCATTTCTACTGCTCAGCATAACCTCAAATAGCTTAATTGCCAAGGGTGTGCGTTTCTAATGAGCTTAATATAATTGCCAAAAGGTTTTTTTGGGATTTGTAAAGGAAAAGGTATTACATATTTATTAATATGAACTGCACCCAAAGAGGGTTTATTTTTAACTCGATATTAAATCTTAAGTTAAAATCAAAATAGTAAACACCAATATGTTTTTACAGGTAATAAGAATAAAATTATTACATAAATGCCCTTTTACGGAAGCCACCAAAGTCATACATTACTACACGTTTTTATTTAAAATTTAGATGTGTAGTGAGAGATGTAGTGCGAGAGCTATTATTCTATAGGTCAAATTTTATAAGCTGCCACTTGGCTCTTAGGTAGAGATTGTGTATACGTCGTCTAGAACACATCAGGTGCTATCGTCATCCTTTATTGGGGCCATGAATCACGGCCCACCCGTCCTAACCCTTAAAAAATCTATTCTTCCCTGAATGCCCTATTTACATTTTCTGTTACTTTACTTTACTTTAAAAACTATTAATAAGTAACAAAATAATGAGTCAACTCTATACGTAAGCTGAAGTCCAAGGGTCTATGTTTTTTTTAAAATCACCTGTGAGCACCTCTACCCTTCTCTCATCCTCGGCCTCTCGCCAAGTCCCGGATCCCCAAAGTGCCAGCTTATAAAATTTTACCAGTACATCTGATTTATTGTGGGAGTATTCAGCTCCGCTCTAAGTAAAGGTTCGTAAGCGAAGTTTGAACAGAGAGAGGGAAAACTCGAACGACTGTGGAAATGATAAACATTTATGCGTGCTTTGGTTTATTCTACTCCAGCTGTCCAATAAAACGAATCGTAGCTCGTACAGTCGATTATTTTGTTGTCAAGGGGCAATGAACGTTAATAAACGTTCCCAAGGAAACATCAACTCTTCCAACATCTTGAGGTTCGCTCTTTCAGTTAAAAGATGCTCTCATAGGCATTGATCGTATAAACCTACGGTATGGAGAAACAAGAAAATTCAATACAAATATTTAGGCTAAATTATTGGTTGAATCAATATAATACATTTATTTATAAGTAAAAATACTATTTAAAGTGATACAATGTCATCTGAACCAGACTCTTTACTGATAGACTTTCTATCACTGCTAATGTCACTGTCATTTGTAATTACTAGGCTATGTCCTAATTGGCACATGCCGTATTAGGCAAAGGCTCGTACGAACAGCACCGTACGAAATCTCTCGCTTCTCGTTATTCCTACGAACAAAATAATTGTCCTAATATATTGCGGTAATGTCGTACGAAAGTTGGAGACTACGTAGTCCAGACCATTTTGTACGAAGGTAACGTCGTGTGGAGGTGAAAACTTTTCCTAACTCAAGAGCGATAGTAGAATGTCCTTTCGTACGTTTTTTCGAGCATATGTTAAAGGTCATAAAAAAAAATTGTCGGTATAGAAATTGTTTATGATTAAGAACTCAACGATTCAAAATCTTAAATAACGTCTTCTTCAGAGTATTTTTGGGTAGAGGTTTATTTAAAAAAACTACAAATAACGAACGCAAACAATTTTAATTTTGATGAATCAAATTAAATTACAATATATTTTTAAAAAGACCAAAAAAAAAGTGTGTAACTAAGAGGTTTATATCTACCACTCAACGTTTAAGGTTTGAAAAACTTCTTCTTCAGGAGTATTAATTGGTGGAGAATTTTTTAAATATGAATATTTCTGAAGAACAAGTATTTCAAATTTTGAAATGTGAGTGGTAATTATAAACATTTTAGATACAGCCCATTTTGGTTTTTTTAACAAATATATATAAACAAAAATTAATTTGTCAAAAATTGTTCAAACTTTATTATTTATCATTAAATTCAAATGTTTGTAAATGTTAATGGTTGAGAGAGAGAGAGTAACCTTATTAAACATGTTTTTTTTTAACTTGGGAGTTTATAATTTAATTTTTTTTAGTGCCAACATTTTATTGTAAATACTGCTATGATTTGAAACTTCTTGTTTAAAATTCAAAGTGTTTGGTTTGAGTTTACAGTTTTTAATCATTTCTTTGATTTTACGTTTTGTGGTATTAGTTTCGTTGTGGTATATTTTACATTGGTCTTTTAGGAATATATTTAGATTCTTTAAAGCGTTTAGCTATCCTAATATTGTAAGAACTCTTTCCTGCTCTTCCCAAACCTTGTCGCGACTTTTATAATCCCATAAAATAGGTCACGACTGCACTTAATTAAATAACATCTCTTCGAACGACATTGTGTCTGACTTACGTTAAAAAACAAGTAGAATTACTTTCTGCCGTACAAACTGAACTACGGTAGTCCGAAAAACGAATGAGCACACAGCATTAGCATTACTCAGCTTGAAACATCCTCTCCCGTAAGATCAAATCGTAAAACCAAGGTCATTGAATGTGAGTTGAACGATTGTTTCGAAACATTCCAATTCGGACACTGGCTGGTTTTTTTCAATTTTGCAGCTCAATTGTCCTAGACGTATTCGTGCGGATTTCACTGTACGGCAGCCAACTTACCATATCTTGGTACCTGTGGTGATCTACCAGTGGATAAATCCTTGGACTTTATTTAAAAAACCAATCAAACTATTTATAACCATTTATGTGATAACATGTACCTTATAAATTGTTCACGTATCTGTAAATTTTTACTACTTTTCTACTGCAGGAAAATTGGTTAAGAATCGTTTTGCTAGTCCAATTGAATTATTTAATTTTACTCTTGTTGCTGGTTACAAAAGTTTCCGAAATTTGATTTAATTGATTTTGCACTATTTTTTGTTTTATCAATAACTTATTAAATGAAAATTAAAATTTGCTTTTCTTAAAGACTGTACAATTTTACCTTAAATTTCATTGTTTTATTGTTATTTATTTTAATATTATTAAGCAGTTCTTTGAACATGAAATACTTTTGATGGTTTATAAAGTTCAGAAATGTTCATGTAATATTTGCAAAAAGTAAATCGATCAATTGTATAACACTATTATTTAACTGTCTCTAACGTTTGTAGTCATTATAAGAACATTGTGGTTTTTAGAGTTCAAATTACACACAGAAATTTACATATGTATTTAAATACAATAGAAGTATAATTTATTCCGATTTATTTTATTTTATGTCCAGATAATTATTTGTAGAACTAACAGGCGAAATTAATTCCTATTGCCTTTCTGTTTAATTTATATTTGTGAAATATTTATATTTGTTAAATATATCTTTACAGTTGTTTGATCCTAGATGTTTAATTTATGATATATGGTCATAAAATTAGCTATATTAACTTATGTACTAAATCATTTATTATTGATTTTTTCTGAATTTCTTATTCTTGTACTTAAATTGACTTTAAATTAATTATGTTACTATTCATTTTGAATATATAGTAGCAATCGCAACTGATTTGTTTCAGGGCCGCGTTTAATACTTTTTATAATTTCTTATATAGTGCAAAAGGAAAAATTCGAAATCGAAGGCGACCATTTCCACGTCCATCTTGATTTCGGCTTGATTTTCCACTTAGCAACGGAACAGCAACCTGGAGCGTTTTCTGGATCTCCGGGAAAAACATCTGTCTGTCACGAAAACTGATTTACGTCTCCCTACACTATCGGGCAGTCCCCACTCGCTCCGCTACGCGGTTTATTGGTTTGTCACAACTTTGACTTGACTTGCAAACACGGTGCACTACCAGACTTGCTTTCGAAGATTTGTGCTTGTTTTTTAGCTGCTGCTTTAAAATGTCAGTTATGCTGTAATATTGTCATATTTCTTAACACTAAGCTATTTTTCATAACTTAAGATTTTGTTACCAACTTTAATAACAGTTCCACCCCACTCCGTTCGTAAGTTACGCTTTAACAACACTCGAAACTGTTTTATCCAGCGCTGGACACTTTTATATTTTTTGAAGCATTTACCAACCATTTATTAATTACTTTTTTTTAATAAATAAATTTGTTAATAAATTTTATTTTACAATATTTTGCTTTTATTGGTTTTTTTAAACTTTGTTAAAATCTGGTGATGCTTTGCTTTTATTTTCTAATTTTATTTTTATGTTTTGTTTTTATAGCAACAGAAATTAATTTAATTTTAAATGCTAGATGATAAAAATAATTTATTTCTAGTTGCTAGGTTTCGTGAACAAAATCGACCCTTCGACCGGTCTTGTTTACTGAACCAGATAGAGTGAACCTGGCTTGCTCATTACTAACCATAGTAGCTGTATCAATTTTAAGCTTTTAAAACAATATTTTTAAAAGATTTTTCCTAAGTGCAAAACCTTTAACTTGAGACTGTTTTGGCCGTCTCGGTGTGTGTGTGTGTGTGTGTGTGTGTGTGTGTGTGTGTGCGTGCGTGTGTTTAAACAACAGTGTACTTCTTACAGTATACCTCCTGTTGCCTTATACATTTGTTTGACAAGTATATACGTAATTTTGTAACAAATAAAATGTGTAGTCCATTAGGGCCTATCTATAATAATAATATAAAATTTTCATGCTTTGCCAATCAGGCCTTCGGACTGTACCCATTGGACTTGCCTCTCCCGTGTAGTGATTGTACTCCAGATCGATGCTGTCAAAGCGGACATAAAACAGGACTTTATAGCGTCTAGTCAAATCTGGTTTACTATTATTTTTCAATCTCAGTTTGTACCGAACAAGTAATGCTATTCATATAATTGGGTATACATTTTATTTGTTAAATATAAAATACTTTGTAAACTTAGATGTATCATGGGAACAAGGAGAGCATCGTGCTTTGCCTGGTATTTTGTTATTTTAAGATGAATAATGCAGTTATAAAAATATTTACCTAAAAGTACAATAGTAATTGCCTAGTAGGCGTAAAAGACAAGGTAAGCAAAATTCCCGGCATTAGAAGATATGTACTTCCAAGATGCTTCCTGTGCAATTAGTAAAAATGTTTTCGGTTCGTCTTAAAATATTCTCCTGATATTTTAGTTCTTCTTTTTATAATTCACAAGACTGTCTTTACTCTACATAACCGAAGTATGATACACACTCGAGAAGTCTAAGGCTGACAATACCGTGTACGTATTAGTTGTTGCTTGAAATGTACGTATTTAGTCACTACTGCTGATGTGTCTAAGGAAACACACGGTTGGATCCATATGGAAACAGACCTTCGGTTCTAACGTCAAGTGCAACAGCGCGACGAGAACTGGGTGTGGCTCTTCCTGCACCCTACATTAGTGTACATGCAAGTTTTACTACATTAAATATAAATTTTGCTTATTCTAATCGCATCGTATTGTCCGTTTCTAATCTAGCTTAACCTAATTTGTTTCAATTTTGTAATATTATTTAATTTTGCCTGATGCACGCTTTGTAAACTATAACCTGTTTTCCGTTTGTCAATTTGGCCGTTGCAGTTTCCATCGACAAGGGTATCCTAGAACAAAGGTTTCTTAGACTGTACTTTCCATAAACTAATACTATAGGTTGTATTTTGTTAGGGAGAGCTATAATTTTATTTCTGGAGCAGAACCTTTTGTTGACGAGAGACCTAATAACTTTAATAAAATGTAAAGGAAATTCTAAGATAGGCCGAAAGACGTTTTAAAACCATTAGGTTTCCCAAACATAGTAGAAGGGTACCCTTGATGTAGCACCGATGGACGGATCCTATTAGTCTTGCTTTCTCTGTCCGTGAACGAACAGGATCTCACCTGTCAACCGTTAGACAGATCCCAACAAATCATTTTTACGTAGTCGGACAAATTACTTGCCCTCGTCATCCCTCCACGGAACAGATGCCGGCCGTATATGTTAGGATCAGTAGAAGTCAAGCAATCCTTGCTGTGTAGTACAAGGTTCTTATTAAATGTTTCCAGGATTCAACTATGATTTAGAAACGAACTGTGGAAGGGAGGGCGCAAAGAGATATTGATGTAGCATTCCAATTTAGATGTGTAGCCAAAAGTGAACTGCAGTAGAAGAGATCATATGATGGTGCTAAAAACCGACAGTAGATTGTGCTAAAGAAGTCGAAGAATCGGCATTTAACAGGCATGTATCAAGATCTGATTTAAAACTCTCCAGAAATGGCGGCGACAGTACATCGATGCATATTAAACAAATAACTGGCTTATTAGGTTTACAAGTTCATTTTGTTGTAGATTTTCACTTAGTGGAACGTATTTACAGCAAATGGAGTGTTGAAACAGAACAGCTGTTCTAATACAGCTATTTGTGAAGAGTAACAGTTGTAGTTATCGATATAGAGTCTATCTCGATGCTATATAGGTGATGGTGCGTTATACGGTGTTGAAAGTTTTGGCTAGATCCCCTATTTTTGGTAAAAACGTCTGATATATATTAATAGAATACCTTGATTTCAAATTTTTAATTTCGTCGAAATGACGTTTTCAATATTGGAGATACATACTACACAATTGCTGTAGGACCTTCTATGAGGCAACCTACTGCAGTTTTTCTCATAGATAATTACTACCATCCACTATAGTAGCTAGGTTGTGTAATTTATTAATTGTGGATACTTGATGACCGGAAACTATATGTGGCAAATGTAGGCTCTCAAACTTTGACTATCCACTTAACTTCATATTTTAATATTTTGAGTTCTAAGTATTTCTGGGCTTAAAAGGAGTCCAGTAACAAGCCACAAGAATAAATTAGAAGCCTCTGTTTTTTTACAGTCACTGTTTTGCTGTTATTAAATTTTCTTCGTTCAAAATTTAATAGTTTAGACCACCAAGGCATTCGTTTGTCTGTAGCATTCGGTTTCTTCTAAAGGTTACAGATCACTCTGTCAGCAATCTTCTACATTTATCAAACTCTTCAGTTGCATCAAATAATACAAAGTCATTGGTCTTTGTTGTTTTCTCTTAGCTTTGAACATGAATCTGTGCAAAATCGCTGATGCTCTAGAACATTATAACCTGAGGATAAGTTGACGACCTGAATACATAAATTCAGACATGAATGCTTTTTCGTAATTGATGTCATATATATATATATATATATATATATATATATATATATATATATATATATATATATATACTATACTATATATAATATATTACCAAAATATAAGAACTACTCTCATCCGTATGCAAAATAACAGCGTCGTGTAACGTGTATGTATAATTATTGGTTTTAGAACGGTGTTACTGCGTGAGTTACTGCGAAAGAAATATATCAAAAGTATTGAAATGCGACGTTAGGCTACGCTGCAAAGGGAGTTTGGCATTGTGCCAGTAACGTGTAAATCATGTCCAGCTCAATTCTCAACTTGTATACCTCGTGATTTACCAAACAATGTCAAGGCTAATTAGGTATCGATAGTTTAGAATTATAACGATACTTATGCCAATGTGGTATTGCTAGAAAAGTCAAACAGAGTTGGTATAAGTGGCGCGAAACACGACGTTGCGCCTGAATATGTTCTACAATTTTTCACTTAAATAAATCTCGAGAATATACAAATATATGCAGAACTAAATTGTTTTCGAAATATCGTTTGTGTTCGTATTGTGAAGAGAATAGTGCAATAAGGTTGGCACGAGAGACTCTACACCCTTGTGATGTGGCGGGGTGGTAAGAAAATATAGGTGAAGATAAGGTATACCACTCACTAAATAGATTAATTTAAAAGTATGCAACTCCCGCATGGGTGGTTGACAGGTTGACAATCATGATTCGTGTGGGTAGAGTAAGCTGTAGTAGATGAATAGACATGTTCTATTTGCTTAGAGGGAAGAGATGTAAATAACGTATCCGTTAATTAAGATCAGGTTGAGTTAAAATGATCTTATCTCTTCGTTGTTTATCTAAGACATAAAATATGTGAAAAGTTACCTCTTAAATAGGTTAACGAGAAGAAAACAGTATCCCTGCCCACTCTTTACCATCAGCTTCCCTATATGAAGGGTTTATAAAATCACTTCCATAGTATACTTACATCTCTTTTTCTCACTTTACTGGGTGGGTGAAACGGATCTACCAATGATCCCGGTGGTCGTAGGCTACTTCAAGCACGTGACTCTGGTCACATGATGCCAAGGAACTTCTAGTTAATGTAGATCGGCGTTAGGCACTGCCATTCTACAATGCCCAAACATTTCTTATCCTTTAAAAATGTGGCTGATCACTCGAGTTGTACACTACAAACATAGTTCAACGAACATTCGGTGTTAAGAGAGTCCATCAATAAGAATTACTTCCTTATTTTCAAATTAGTCAGACTTGGAATAAAGGTCTAAAGCTGTGTAACCAGAACATTTCTTTTCATTTAGAACTTTAGTGCTTTAAAAATATTTATAGAAAGTCCTTCAAGCGGTCGTTTTTATAGGATAACATTAGTATTGATTTTGCGATAATTTAAGGATGGTGTTGGTCGTGAAAGGCAGGTCTTGTAGCATTTATAACTCTGATAAACCATCGTAATGGTTTGTAATAGTATGTCTTCGGAATGTCCTGTTACTTTGGTCCTCTCGGCATTGTGAGACACCCTACATGCTAATCACTACCCTTGAAGTCTTTACACATATTCAGGCGATTGTGGCAGACGGTTTTTACACGTACCTTCCTATTTCCATCTTATTACCATTAAACGCATTCCCTGTTTATATCATCAACATTTCTATACATGAAAATATAAAATCTTGGTCCTCACCTGATTTTAATTTTGTTATTTTAAAATATTATTTTTAACGACATAAAGACATTACGGGACTTACGTAGACTGTATTATGCCAGGGGCTCTATACATTCGGGGCTTTAAATTCTTGAAGAGTTATTCAAAACAATTTATTTTCTTGATAGAAAAATATCGAATATATGCTTACATTTATCCATTTATACATCCAAGGATTCGGAACTGTTTGCTGGTGTTTTATGTTTGTAAACAACTTTAGAGAAAAAATCAGTTTTTATTACATTCAGACCTACACGGCGCTATAAAATTTCGAGGGTGCCTTTCTCAATAAATATCACTTTAGGCTGTCTACAGCCGAGAAGCGAGGGTGAGCAAGTTTCTTTGCCCCCTGTTTTGTTTTCATGAAATATTTCTTTAGAGGCAACACAAGCCGGAGGTTTAGTACTCGTTAAGTTGAATTCAAAATTCAGAATTCATATCACTACTTTTTAGCTACGAGAGTAACAAATCTGCCCTTAACGAGGGGCGGGTTCTTTTGTTAGTATAAGGATATTGTTCTGTTGTTAGATTTATCTGTTTTGATATAAAACGAACAGTTGAGTGTCTATTGTTTGTCTAGATACAATGTTATGTAACCAAATTATTTTCTTGTAATAAATTCTCTACTATTTTTACTGTTGTTGCTTTTGTTTTCATTTATCATTACTACCACGTACAGACGTACGTTCTACAAACATATCCAAGGAAAATACTTGCATTAATTGTGATTTTATATCGATAAGTTCGATAAAATATATAATCAACTACACTCCTAGCAGCAAAGAGAAAGTAAACTGACCGTGGGGTCCCTTTAAATAACATTTTAGTAGTTTTCACCCTCCACTGGATCAAGGATTGTATGAACTCTTATAGTTAGATCCAACTCCTCCTATTGCTCTTGTGTTATAAGAGCTCCTGAGGAAAGTAAGCTTGGAGGATGCAGTCCAGATAGTAGTTTATAAGGAAATCAAAGCGAAATTACAGTCCTACTGGCTAATAGTACTCTAACGTTCTCGTAACCCTCTAACATCTACTGAAGCGTACAATTACTCTAAAGAAATGTTTGATCAGAGTTTTATAATAAACCCTTATAGTAAAATTTTATTTTTGCATTTACTATATTATAGGTTTTTCAATTACTCGTTTCCCCAATATTCTAAATTAATCAAAAAGTAAAATCTTACAATTTAATTTTTTTGTTCTAATTGTATTAATATTTATTCCATCATCAACTTTCAGCTAACAGTTCTACACCAAAACACTTGGACACAGGCTATATTGATATGTCACACTTGCCTGTAGTGGCCTAATTCTATTTATAATTCTTCAAACTACCTTCACCTACTGAAAACATCGTTTAAAACACCATGGTCTATCACGTATTAAAATCACCCATAGAAAAAAATGACATCACCAAGAACTAAACAACTAAAAACATATAGAACAAACCCATATATACAACACAACGAATCATAAATTATATTCTAACAATATGTTTTAATTAAACAGATAATTTAATTTATTTGCCACTATCGCCGCACGGTAGCGACACTCTACAGGACCTAACCAAATTCTATTTAAGGGATCCTGCATGATCTGTGGCGAGATTTTTCCTGGCAGGGTTTCTTTCTTGCCCCGTTTTTTCATCCCGCTCTTAGCGCGACACTTTCCGTACTGTTTCATTTCACTATCTCCTGATTATCCATGGAAAGAGCTTATGAGCTTGGTACATGGGCAATCAATCCCGTTTCCTTCACTCGCGGTAGGGATACTAACCGCATGTGCATGTGAGACGGAGGTAGCTCGCTAGAGGTTAGCTGCCACGAGGGCTGAACGGGTTTAGGGGGCTCAAACCCAGGTAAACAAAAATTCTATTTACCGCTAATATTTTTTAATCTTACCACGGGTAGAACCTAACAAGAACTAGATCCATCTAACACAGTTCCACGTCTCGTGAAAAATTTTCTTTATAATTAAAGTAATTAAATTTACATCTCATATATCTGTTAACTAAGAGACACACGTAAAGCAATTTATAATATTAAATTAATCGTAAATTTGTTTATGACTTCGATTATCTTAATTGTTTCAATGTAACCTAAAAAGTCAGGTCGTAAATTGTCTGCATAGATTTTCTCTCTTAAATATTCTTTTTTAAATCATATTTTACTTCAAAGACACTACGCTTTCTAAATGCCCAGATGTCGTTTTATTCAACAGTATTTGTTTGGATACATAGTGCATCGCTAAAAGCAAAATATCAAACAATTAAAACCCATAGGCCAAACAAGAAGGTCATTTTACACACGCCAATAAGAAGACATAAATACCCTCACAAACAAAAACACTCAATAAAACTTTGCTGAAAAACTCATATCCACTACACATACATAACATCGAACCTACAAATTCTACACGAACAATCAACTTCTCAAAACCAAACAGTACTAAATATATACACTTCAAACTCCACCCGACACGCTTACTCAATAGCCAATTACATTTTATTTCACATATTTTTTGACAACTCAACTGTCAAATATCTCGAAAGAAAACAACTAATATCTCTATCCTACCCTTCTAAAGACTTACCCCACCCCAGCCCTAACCCAAAACAACCAAGAGGTAAGTTATGGATCTGAATATACATCTTCCGATCGACCCCCGCATTCGACAAAAAAGTATTGCTACTATAGGCAAATGTAACATTAATAGATCATGCCTTCATGTGTTTTAGTGTATTATTAATATACGTAACCAATAATTATTTCTTAATATTTGTTTAGAAATAACCTAATACTATAGAAACATTATACAAAGCTTTTTCATTTATTTATTTTGTAACAGTGGTGATAATTTAAAAAATGTCGAATTGAAAAAGACAATAGACTGATTTAGGAACGTTTTAGGCTTCTTTCCGCAGAAGAATGTTTTCTAAAATGTGTTCCTGAATTCCATTGTAGGACAACTTATCGCGTGTTTCAGCCGCACTGACCTTCGTTTAGTTTGCAAAAGTGCCACAGTCACACAGCGCTAACGTCAACTGCGAAGCGTAATATACTCTAGCTTCTACCTGCGCTTCCCTTGAAGTTTATGTTTTAAATAAGTTCTGAGGAAATATAGTAACGTTTTCAAACTCTTCCTTTACATGTAATTACTACTGGCGCTTCCATTAGCAAATTATACCTGGGAATAGCTTGAGTAATTTAGAAGCTAGTTGTAAACCTTTCAACTCCTTCAGTAGGGCTTGAATTAAAGTTGTTATTAACATATCTTGTGTTCTAACTTTGGTATTGATACAAGCTTCCTTCTTTACCGAATGGCTCAGATAAGCAACCTCGGCCACATTATATAAAGTAATCTTGCTTAGATTGGCCGTGATTCAATCGCTTCTCTGGAATAATTGGTCATTGTAAAACAAAATGTTAGGTCTATTTTTCTTTTCCAAGATTAGTTACTAGTTACACGTAACCTATTCTAGAGTAAATCATACGTAACTAATCGGCGAAAGATGTTATACCACACTTCCGGCTCCGCTGGCATTCTGCACGCCACAAATAGTTCTTCCACTCTACCAACGATCCCTTCATACATTTTAAAATGACAGGCTCTTTACATTTCCATCATACTTACTTATTGCTACACTCCTTTAAGCGTACATTTTTAAGAAATGTTATTCATCAACCCTTTTATTATCAGTTTTTACTCGATCAGATAAAATTTAATGCAGAGAGATGCATTGACTATAATGAAATTACTAGCCAAATCCATATGCGTAACTTACAGTATGTTTCCGCAGAGATGCAGAGACGGCAGCAAGTCTTTTCAGAACGTAAATATTCTTAAACCCTGTAGTAAAGCAATGTGTTATCTCACAAATTACACCTCATTTCTTCCAAAATGTTTCCACCTGAGAAGGCATCCCTTTAGTACAGAGATGACAGCTAGTACTGTCAGATCAAAAACCTCTTTATTCTCTGTAGTAAAGCAATGTTTTTTTATCAAAGTAAACCTCATTTCTTCTTGAACCTTTCCACCAATGAATGCATCGGTTTACTGCAGATATGACAGCTTGTCAGAACATACCTTGATCTCTGCAGTGAAGCAATCGATTATTCACAAACGTAAACCAAGTATTTCTAAAGACTTCTCGACCGTTGGAATAACGATAGTACCTAACCTGACCGCCACAAAGAGTTATTGTGGGACCTGCATTCACTCCTTGCACCGCATCGTTAAAGAGGTTCCTGCTGCTGATTCTACTAAAAAAATTCTCCTTTATCGGTCAGTCCGCTAAGTCAGCGCTCATCCTCTGGCTCAATTAATTATATTCTATAAAAAAATAACAACAAATTACTGAACACACATACTGCTGGATTTGAAAGGTCTATTAGTCAACACACTTTTCAAGGCAAAACTTTACGTCAACTTGAAAAGCGTGAGCAAGTACGATCCAAACTACTTATTCTGTTCACGTCCGTCCAGTTGCCTATAGGAATGGTTCACCGTTCGCGGCCATGTCTCGTAATTCCTAAACTGCCTTCGCGCTTTTTTCACCAACTGTCTCTACTGAGTGGAGTAATATTGTTTTGGGGGTATCCGTCCTCGTTCTCAGACACCAGAAATAATAAAATTATGAATTACCTTAATAAATTCACGACTGGAGAACTCTTCTAAAGGTAAAACAATCAAGATGGTCAATTTAGGAGATGTGCACAAGTTTCATTTAATAAAGCAAATACGCAAATGTCTCAGAATGGAAAATTAATCACATATTTCTAAAACATCACTTAATATATGACAAAAATATAAGGGTTCCGTTTTAGCTAGTAATATTTCTTTTAACATAATTAAATGTTTTTACAAGAGGGTTTTAATTTCCATAAGGAAACATCCAGAACGAAACTGAACAAACTTAAAAAGTAATTGTAGTAGTAAGATATTATGTTTGATTTACCTGCTCCCTTTCACATCCTCATGAAGTAGGCTAATTAAGAAATTACACATTTTACATTTAGCAATAGAAAACCATTTTCTCTATTGTCCATGATGAAGGAGTTAAACGTACATGGTAATTCGTACAGAGGAAAAACTCGTGCCCTAAACTTGTAAATAATTTTCAGTGCATAATAAATACTAGTAATAGATAATTGTTGTTACTATACTTCAATATTATTTCAACTACATATAAACATAGACGTAATAAGAAAGATATATTGGCCTTGAAACTTTAGTGTATAATATCCAGGCTATTACACTATTCAGGGTATTCTATTTGTTAAACAATATACATTCAGTATTAATTTTTTTTACAATTGAATATTTTCTTAAACCACCTCCTTAGCAACTATCTCTTCAATCTACGTTTTACGCACGTCTTTTAAACCAAATATAATACCCTCGCTACGTTAGTATAAGGGAGCGTAGAATATAGATATACTGCTCTGTGTAAAGTGGGTCTGATTGACATGTGGCCCATATCCTCTCTCCAATCCCAAGGGAGTTTAGTTCGACCTATATTTACCTTATCATTTTGCTATCTCTGCCATCCGACAATACCCTTATATATTTTATGTTCGTAAAAAACGAATTTCTATCTCAAATTGAATTTTTAGCCCTGTTCATAATCGGTTATTATGTTTTAAACCAAAAAAAAACTCTATATCCTAAAGTTTTCTTTTAAAGTAAAAGTGCTAAATTACAACTTATCATAAATATATCAACATAGCACAGGTTAAAAGTTAGTGTTCCACAACCAAAAGGAACTCATTTTCCGAAACGCCCTATGTTTGTTCAAATAACAGGATGTTTTTTTCTTTCGAAATTCGGCAGCTGCAAAACGTAATGTATTTCCAACTGTATTGCGTAAGTGTATGCTTAATGTCTCCCTGGAGTTCGATTTAATCTTCAAATTTGTTTTTATGCGACATTTTTTGCACCTAAATAAAATTTCAAAATCATAAATCTGTGTGACAAGTGTGACGCGTTTCTTGCTTTAGCTAAAGGTTTGTTGATGGGGTTCATTAATTCCAGGTATTTTTGGCCCATCCCATCAACGATTCGAGGTTATACATTCTATTAGGACGACGTTTTTCTACAAATAATTTGTTGTCCTTTTCAAGTGTGAAGTACTATACAATTTATACTATAATATATAGATTACAATAGCCAATACATAGACAATACAATAGTAAATTACAATTTACCGTAGATTAATAAAAAAAAATCAGACATAAAATAATACGTATTGACTATTGTTATGAGTTGAACTGTATTTCAGACTTGAAAAAAGAACAAATTATTTTTTGATACGTCGTCCTAATAAAAGTATTCCAGACTCGTTAAAACTACGGACTTCTTATTGTAAAGAATTTCATACGAGTGACAAAATGGTAAATAAGAATGGCTCTCGTTTTGTAGAATAATTTAATGCATAGCAATTGATATACAGGCCTATATTTAAAAATTATCTTAAAAAATATATAATATAACAATTGCTGCATATGTTTGTCATATGACAAAAATATGCCTAATTGTCTTTCATTGATTTTGATTAGGTAGGACAAATATTTCAGTTTTTTCTTTCTTGTTGGGAAACGTTCCGTATTTTGCCTATCAAGAAAAATCCTTGATCCATGTAGATTTGCGTAGTTCCTAGATATGGTTGTGATAACACTACATGTACAGTTTATTGATTATTATTATTAATAAAAATTATTCTCATATACGTGACATATTTAGACAATTAAAATTAATATTTGTCAGAATGGCCTAAGAGCTGCAGGGATTTTGTTCTGGGGGGATTCATCCCTGAGCAGTTCAGGGGGGATTTGGCTAGCAGGTATTCTGCGAGGATGTAAACACAGCTGCTCTGCAGGAATTCGGCTCAAAGATGTTCTCTGAATACTTGGCTCAAAGCCTTTCTACGTGGATTTAGCCTACAACAGTTTTTCTGTAAGGAACTGGCTCAAAACAGTCATCTGGGTACTAAGCCTACAAATGTTCTGTGCGGAATGCGCTCAAAGCAGTTATCTGGGTAATTAGCCCAAAGCTTTCTGCGCGGAGTTAGCCCACAGATATTTGGCGGAGATTTAGCTCACAGCTATTCTGTGGCGATCTAGCCACCAGCAATCCTGCGGGGATTCAGTTCATAGTTGTTCTGCTGGGATTTAGTCCTCGCCTCGTCCTCGGAGATTTGGTTCTGTAGGGATTTGGTTCGAGCGGCTAAATATAGATTTAGTCCACAGCTGTTTTTCGCAAATTTACCTCACTGCTGTTCTGCGGTGATTTGGTACACATTTGTTCCCTAGTTATTTAGCCTACACCTCTTCGATTTGGCTCACAACTGTTCTGTGGAGATTTGGCTCACAGCTGTGCTGCAAGATTTTGGTCTCAACTATTTTGCGGGGATTTGGTCCACAGCTGTCATAAGTTGATTTTGATTACAGCTGTTCTGCAGAGATTTTATCCACATCGGGTCCACTTCACTAGTGCTCTGCAGGGATTTGAATTACAGTTGCTCTGCGAAGATTTCCAATATCCACTCTATGAAAATGTTTCTCACAAATAGGCCGCTTGAATTTCGCTACAGCTGCTCTGGAATTTGACCTACAGTTGCACGCGGGGATTTCTACGCTAAATCAGCATTCGCTTGGAGTAGCGTACAGCTTCTATGAGGGGATTTGCCCAGTAGCAGCTATGCAGAGATTTGGCTAACAGCTGCAATGCTAGGATTTTTAAAATAAAAGTTCGCAATCTGTATTTGGTCTTACCAAGAAATGTCTTAAGACGATACAAACCCAAATAAATCGTTTTACGAACATTATCACGTACTCGAGTCACAACAGCTTCTCTGCTGAATATGCAAAATTGGCGGCGATAAACCAAGCTTTACTTTACAAGCGAGGAATTTATAATGCTGCTGTTGGCAATAATGTTCATAAAAACGACTTTTATCCATGCGATAATGTTGCAGCTAAATAATGACCTCCTAAATAATGACAAAAATGTTATTTCAGTTACCCTAGAGTACTATTTATGATATTGTGTAGTAACCATGGCAACAGTTTAAGGTTGTACAATGGAGACTACGAAGGAAACCAACGAGGGGAAAAATCCATATATATCTTTGAGACAAGTGTTTCTAGATATTGGATAGTTGACGCATTGCCAATTTGCTCCAGTCTTCAAACATGAAGATTCTCATTTCGAATCCGGCTGTACTCCACAAATTTTATAATATAATTATTAAAAAATATTTGAAAAAAATGTATTAACATTCACTATAGGTTTAAAAAAATATATTTGAACTTGATAGGATGAATAAAAACGTATATTATTAACGATTGAAAATCTGTACAAAATATATATCAGGAGAGTGTGCGCTAATAGGAGGAATTTAAAACAAACACTTGTTTAAACTATAAGGGTCTTTTTGAAATGTATTTAGTTCTAGTATTTGCAGTTTTGACCCCTGTTTCAAAATATAAATAGCTCTTGACAGCTATGCATTACGTATTTAGCCAATAATGGCACCTAATAATGTTATATTATTACATGCATAGTATGCAGCGCTCTCTGATGGAACATTGGCAAACTTCAACCCTAGATTTACACACATGCAATTTTCCTCAGTGTCTACGTATTTTACGCCCCATTCACTTGGAAAAAGTCAACCATAATTTCGTTAGGTCTTTTCTCCATCCCATAAAACTCTAATCGAAAATTTCTAGTTACTTCCATATAATCATTTCTTGAACTTCTTCTTGATATTTTTATTTCACACACATACAGTCTCTCTCTATCTATCTATCTCTCTACATATATACGTACTGAGCCTTTAGAAATACGCCATAGTATGAAAGAGTTTCATTTGTATACAACTGCAAATTCTACTTCAGACAGTGTCTTTTATACGGTTAAGTTACGCAATAATATGTGAAAATAAGTGTAAAGAGGTAAATAAATACCAAATTATTAAAAAAAGTTATTGCTACTCGAAACTTACATGACAATAATATTTTCCCAACATTAGAAAATATTTTGGCCGTTAAAGAAGAACAAATATCTCATAACATGAAATACAACTTTAGTTAAGAATAAAACTCTGTGTTAAAAAAACCACAGGTATTACTTTAATCGGTCATGAATAAAGTAATGTAAATACATTATATTGTTATAACTTTGAGCTACCAACACAATGTAAATACATCATATTGTTACAACTTTGAGCTACCAACACAATGTAAAAAAATACTCCTTCACAAAGTACTGACTTAATGCGTTCTTCTAAGTACTTCCTGCTAATGAACGTTTCCCAAGCAATGCATTAAACGTTTTTCTGACGTCACAGCATTCAAACCTGCTTAAGACAATGACTCTTATCCCCCCGCACTAAGGATGGATAGAAAACATGCCTACTTTAAAATCCGTTATATGTACTTGGGGCTATCAATTTAATTTTAATTGATTCAATTTAATAAATGAATAATCGATAAATGGAGATGAAAAGAATTAGAAAATCTTCGTAAAACATACCTTTATATCCAGCTTGCGTTTTTCATTCATTCACTTGTACGGTTTTTTATACCCTGAGCTTTGAGTTATAATTCTAAGCTACACATTAAAAAATAATTTAATATTAATAAGTATTAAGTGTGAATATAATTTAGTTAATGTTGACGTTTAGAACGAACCTTCTTTTTCTATGGCTTGCAGGTTTTTAATAACTGTTTTCATTCTTGTAAAAAAATTATTTGGATATGAAATATCATGGAGGAATATTTTGTTTAGCTTTTTGTTTGGCTTTATACAACATGTTTTGTATATATATATTTATAAATGTTTGCTTTTGGGGTCGCTAGCCCTTCCGTCAGACGAGTTAGGAACTTAGGAACTCCTCTCAGATAATAAGAGACCGCGTTGGAGAACTAAATGGAGATTGTGTGATGGATTTCAACAACAACGAGAAACTGTTTAGGTACAGGCCCCAAACACCAAAGCTGTAATGATTGCTATTGAAATTAGGGTATAATAATAAAGTAAAATATAATCTAAAAAATATTTGTTTTATTTGTTTCAATTTTTATGGAATCGGCAAATATAGGTCAGTATTCGTTAGTCAAAGTGTCAGAGCGTGCAATCATCTATAGATGCGCAGATGACTAACCAAAATTGTTTGATTTAAAAATTATAAATTAAAAATAAAAATGAAAAAATAAACTCCTTATTGGTGGACACAAAGACGGAAAATATTAACGAGTAAGGAGAGGGTTGTCTCTGCTATCAGCTATTATTCAGTGCTGCACTTATAGTGCGGACAATGTAACCGTGAACTTGGCCTTGAGAGACTATCAATTCTGAAAACATGTTACTTATTCAAGAGTGTGTTATATACATCAACAACTTTATGTAAGAAAAGATCAGTCATCGCAAAATTACAGAAGACTAAGATCAGCAACGCATTTGTACGGAAATAGAATGAGAATAAAAGTTTTATAATAACCACGGATGTTTTGACAGTCCTAGTCATGTTTTTAGGAAAGTTTTCATAATGACTCTCTATCATCCGTCTCGCCTACTGCAATCTCTCAAGGCCACGTTCACGGTCACCTTACTGAAGTATCCCACTCCCACTCCCACCCCTTGTTACGCAAGCTAACAAACCGCCTCTCAGTTTGTAACATTTATTGTATTCCAGGCTGTCTCAGTTTGTTATCAGTTGTCGGCCTCGGTCACGTCTATTAACATCTTGTAGAAAATGATTACGAAACTATTGACAATCAATTAAAAGAACTATTATCTCGCTTTAAAGAACGTTACAAAAAGAAAATTTTTTAAAACTTTGACCTGGGAAAAGAATCTATGGGGAATAATTGAGATATTTTTCTTCTTGTATCCTATCGCCGAACATGTTTCTTCATGACAAAGTTTGACATGGTTTTAAAAACAGTTTCAAGGCCATTAGTAACGAACGTCGGGCAGATATACTTTGCCTTCCCAAAACGTATCTGATTTACTTATTGCGTTAAACAGATGTATCCGACCGATTAAAGGCTAAGTTACATTAAGATGTAACACCTTTAAGATCTTCATGAAAGACGGTTATTATCGAATGAGTGGAGAATGTTGTAGAGTGGAACATGGGATCATCATGGCTCACGTGTACTGATCCAGCTTCTATTTCTGGATAGGAATGAGGCGTGATTGGATATGCTTCAGAAGAAGACGTGAAGTGGCATTAGTGAAATGCCATCAGTGAAGCTGATCTTAGTACTCTAAGTACAAAGTACAGTGGTCTTATCCACTTGATTGGTATAGGCCTTCATATCTTTAAAGTGCTTTATGTTAACTCAAGTCCTAGATGGAAACAACATTACCGCTGTCATTAGTTCATCTTTGTATCGATATAAAGTTATATGTAGATTTCGATTAATTCAGAAGGAAACGAGGTGCAAGAGGAGCAAGTACATAGATGAAGTAAAAGGAAATGGGAAGAGCTGCGTATGGTAACATCTAGAAACACGTACTACCGACACTAATATAACAACAAAGGGAGCAAAATGAAGAAGAGAAGTCATAACGAAAGAAACGTTTAATAAAATGAGAAGGTTTCTCACTGGCTAGAATGGTGAAAGAATTATATTAAAAAAGAAGAAGAAAAAATATATTAAACATTATAAAAAGATGAATTTTTATTATCATTTACATGAGGAACAACATACTTGTTACTGATATTTATAACTAAGGGGAAACCGAAGAGGAAGCAAACAATTGGACGTAGAAGAAGTGTCAGAGTACGAAGTCTATAAGAGTGGGGTTGATTTAGCTCAGAGGAAGATTTTTAACCTACAACAGGATATAGAATTGAAGAAAGGTGAAGGGGTAGTAAAGACATGTAGAGGAAGAGAAGTAGTGGTAAAGACATGTAAATAGAATGGAAAATGATTGTAAAGATATGAAAAACAAGAAAAGTGACCGTACAGACTCGGTCTAAAGAAAAAGGAAAGTGATGGTACAGACATGAAGAGCAAAGAAAGTGGTGTCAAAGACTTGTAGAGAAAGCAAAGTGATGGTAAAGACAAGTAGAGCAAAGAGTGGTGGTAAAGACACGGAGATCAAGGAAAGTGGTGGTAAAGACATGTAGAGAATTGAAAGTGATGGTAAAGAAATGTAGAGTAAGGAAAGTGGTGGTAAAGACACATGGATCGAGGAAAGTGGTGGTAAAAATATGTACAGAAAGGAAAGTTAAGGTAATGACATGTAGATAAAGGAAAAGACGGTAAAAACACGAAACGCAGGAAAATTGGGGATTAAGACGTATTGGGTAAGGAAAGTGGTTTACAGCAAGGAGGAGGGGCATTAAAGTCACTTCCAGCAATTAAAATACGGGTAAAGGTATATTGATCAAGGAAAGTTGCAATAAAGGAATGTACAGCAAGAAAAGTTGTGATAGTTTTAGTAAAGTCATATTAGAGCAAGGGAAGTGGTGGTAATGATACGTAGAGAAAAGAGAAGTTTTATTAAAGACATGTAGAACAAGGAAAGTGGTGTTAAAGGTACGTAAAGCACGGATAAGTTTTAGTAATGAGAAGTTTTGAAATATCGATTTGTTCTGTTAAAAATAATCAAAGTCATTTATTTAATTAAGTAAAATTGTGTAGGCGTGCATGAAATGTTTCTTTAGAACAAAGCAGAGTGTAATGCATATACACTTCTTTATGGTCTCATTGAGGTTGGGATCCTTCATATACGCGCCTCTTCACTAGGGAAGACACGATCTTGCCTTAT
This sequence comes from Prosapia bicincta, assembly GCA_036971475.1. Lineage (NCBI taxonomy): Eukaryota > Metazoa > Arthropoda > Insecta > Hemiptera > Cercopidae > Prosapia > Prosapia bicincta. Next base: position 67,362,773 of record JBAIZL010000001.1, read on the forward strand.
AGCCTACAGTGATTGCTTTTATGTGACATTCATACGTCGATTTATAACTCAGCCCTACCTGAATTCACAGAATTATTCTAGAAGAATTCTCTTTGTCAGAAGAAACAGATTTTTTTTAAATTTATTTATTTTAAACTGTAACTAAGATAAATCCTATATAGCAGCTTCTGATGGAGATTACAATGTTCGTCTTGTTCCAATGAACGAGACTGACTTAATGTTTCTCTGGAATCAAGTCCAAAGGTTTAGTGCGCTTAAGTCTACGCACTGGTATCCTGTGAGCTAGTCGCATAGCTGTAGGGTTCGTATGTTCCTGGAGCCACCCGAAGTGATTCACTGCTGCAGTGGCGGCCTCTTCTCTCACGCTCTTCATCTTGAGGTCCCTAAGTATATAATAGTTACGGACGTACCATGGAGCCCCCACTTATTTTGGAAGCGTTCTATTACTTGTAAATTGCTGCTCTTGGTGCATCCCCAAAGTGGTAACCCGTATGTTCATACTGGCTTTAGCACTTGCTTATATACAAGGAGTTTATTGTAGGGCTTAACTTCGAATACCGGTTCATGAGCCATGCTAGTCTTCTGTATCTTACATCTAGTTCATCTCTTTTTTCTTCACATGAGATTTCCAGTTCAATTTAGCGTCCAATGTTAAACCTAGGTATTTCACCTCCTTACAATTAGGAACAACCCGACTATTTATTATGAAGTCAGTTTTGCTCTCTGCCTTATTGGTAAAAATAATACGAGCAGATTTATTTTCATTAAGTTTTATGCGCCACTGCCTAGTCCACTCACTAACACTATCCAGGGTGATCTGCAGTTTAGCTGTTGCTTCAGCCTCATTTTGTGCAACAGACAGGATAGCTGTGTCATCTGCAAACGTCGCCATAATTGTATTCCCATTTACAGGTATGTCCCTTGTATACAAGTGGTACAATACCGGTTCAAGGACACTACCCTGAGGCACCCCAGCAACGATGTCCCTGAAACCAGAGTACTCCCTACCCTGCTTGACGCGGAAGATTCTGTCCGCCAGATAGGACTTTAGTATTTGCCAGAATTCTTCTGGAAGATCTCGATGAATTTTATATAATAAGCCACCGAGCCAAACACGATCAAATGCCTGGGAAACATCGAGGAAGACACCAGAGCATACCCTCTTTATCTCCAAGGTTTCCTCAACTACTTCTACAATTCGTTGCACCTGGTCTATAGTGGAGTGTTTGCTCCTGAAGCCGAATTAGTGGTTTGGAACCAAGCCTCGTTCTACAATTATTGGTTTGAGTCGTTTCAGCAGCAGTCTCTCAAAAATCTTTGATGTCACTGGAATCAATGATATCGGGTGATAAGATGTTTTCTCATTCGGTGATTTCCCTGGCTTCGCAATCATAAAGATTTCAGCTACCTTCCACTGTCTCGGAACATATTTTAACCGGAAGCACGCATTGAGCAAGTGGAGAAGTTTCAGGACAACTCTGTGAGGCAGCTCCTTCAGGATCTCTCCAGTGAGCAGATCATACCCGGGAGCTTTTTTATTTGAAACCTTTGTTAATTCTTCCTGACGTTCTTTGAAGGTGACGTGTTGAATCATCAGGTTATCAGTCCTCCGTAAGTACGTGATATTTTCACTGGCAGTTTGTTTTGGCAAAGGGGCAAAGATATCTGCTAGATAGTCCGCAAAGACTTCTACTTTTTCTTTATCAGTTTTAGCCCATGTGTGATTGCCGACCCTGATGGGTGGTATTTGTGTTTTTGGTCTCTTGAGTGAACTTGTGGCTTTCCACAGAGAAGAGTCATTTACTTTATCTGCCGTCAGACCATGAAGATAATTGCTGACTTCATCACTCTTGACTTGCCGCAGGGTGTCTCGTAGCTCATTAGTGAGACGATTTAGCGTGGTCTAGTCAGCTGTATCACGCGTCTGATAACATCGCCGTCGAGCTTTCCTCTTCTCTTTCACTAATAGACTACCTCAATGGTGCAGCATTTTTTATTAACATTTTTCTTGTTGATAGGGTCAGGGGTGTTGTTCCTAGAAGCCAGTTGTAGGTGATTGACAAACCTCTCCATCTCTTCTTTGAGTTGGTTGCTGTTTCTTATAGGCACAGCAAGCTCGATTTTATCTTCAAGCTCCAGCCGGAAGCTCTCCCAGTCTGTGCTTTCACTTGTCAACTTAGGAGCCGTTTGTCGTAACAAGAATTTTTCGCTAATTGATAGAATGACCGGTGTGTGGTCAGAGCTGAGATCACCACAGCTTTCTGTCCTAATGCAGTACACTGCAAGCCCTCTTCCGACAAAAAAGTCAATCAAGTCCGGCAGTTTTCTGATGTCAGTTGGCCAAGTTCCAGTTGAATAGAAGTAACAATTTTGTTTTGCATCCAGCTTCATACAATACCCTTCCTCTCGGAGTTATTAGACGGGAGCCCCAAAAGGTATGTTTTGCACTGAAGTCACCACCCAACAAAAACTTGCGACTGAGGCTGGTAAAAAGCTCATTGTAGTCGACTTGGTGCAAACTATACTGTGGTGGGCAATAGATTGCAGAAACTGAGAAGGATTCTCTATTCTTTGGATAGGTCAGAATCGTAGTGACTTGCATCATAGCAAGTTGTATCTTCAGATCGAGAGAATGGCTAATAGTTTTTTTAATAATAACTGCAGAACCTCCTCTGGCTATTCCTGATGGGTGGTTGGTGTAGTAAATATTAAACCCACACCTAACTACATTTTGTCTTGTAAAATGTGTTTCAGACACAAGCCATATATAAATGTTCTCACTATTAAGAAACAGTTCCAATTCATGAATTTTATTTTGAAGCCCATTGGCATTCCATGTGGCTATTCGTAAGTTATACGGTATTGTTGCTTATTGAAACTGGTTTTTTAACAGTCTTCTCTAGCTCGGTGAGCCTGTACAATATGATTTTATTTATTTCACTTTGCTCCTCTAGCCGATGATGGATATAAGTCAGTTTTTGCCCTATGGATGAGGCTTCATTCTCTTCGAATGACACAGTTCTCAAGAATTTGTTGGTTGTTACTTGAGCGAACGATTTTTCACCGAATTTGGTTTCCCTTGAATTAAGCTGCAGTTCAAGTTGCCTTTCATTGGCGGGCTGCGCTCGCCTTATTAGTTGTCTGTCTGGTTTAGAGTTAACATTATTTCTCCGCTTCTGAAGTTCTTTGGCGACTTCACACCGTCTATAGTTGGCCGGATGCTCGCCTTTACAATTAATACATTTTGGCACAGTCTGTCTACCAACAGTGCAGTCTTTTGTGAAGTGTTTTCCAGCGCACTTCTCGCACTTTGCTTCCCTTCGACAGTAAGCTTGAGTATGGTTGAACCCTTGGCATCTTTTGCATTAATTAATCAAGTAATTCTAATTCTGTAACACTATAATTAAACTGTACTTACCAAATTTTGATGCTATTCCGGACAGTTTTATGTACAGTAGTAGAATTTCTGTAATTTAGTTTTCTACTTGTTAAAATTAGTGGGCATATTTCATATCAGTTTATTTTATTCGACTGTAGATTTTTTTTAAACACTGAATCTAGCATAATTGAAAAAAATACAATATATAGAACTACGTAAAACACTTGATCAAAACATTTTAACACACAAAACGTCATTATAAAACACTTCAATCTTATTTACACTTCAAATTTACATTGACTTTTTCTCGAAGAATTCCTCTATATGTGACTGTATGTAGTCTTCTCGTAAAATATTGTTTATAAATTGATCATATTCATAATGTTTGTTGAAATTTTCTGCTTTTTGTTGAACAAACTACCTTAGAATCTCAAGAGCTTGGTGAACTTCCTGCTTAGATCTTTGCGGTACACATTTATCATTTTCGTCATCATCGGTGCCTTCTTCTTCTTCAGTAACTTTTGATGTTGAAGCAACTACCTCACAAATATCGTCTTCAGTCATTTCCGCTGCTGTTTCAATACTATCGTCAACTTCCATCCACTCAGTATATTCTTTTAAGGACAAATCGAAAGGCTTCAAGTTCTCTTCAGAGTTTTCCTCAGATGTAGCTTGCTCTCGATTTTCTTCAACAAAAAACCCACCTTTTCTAAAGCAATTTTTCACAGTTTTTTTCAGAAACTTCATTCCAAGATTTTGCTATCAGATGAATAGCATCGAGTAAAGAAGTTTTTTTAGCCAATTCATTTGATTTAAGGGTTTGAAATTCATCCATATTTTCTATAATTCTAGCACGCATCTCTCGTCGATAAAAACTTTTGAGATTTTTAATTATGCCTTGGTCACATGGCTGAATAATTGATGTAGTATTGGCCGGAAGGTAAATCACTTAGCGTAGTGCTTATGTCATTATGTGCAGTGCAGTTGTCTAGTAGAAAAACAATGTAGCGTTTGAGGCTGGTATCCCAATTAGTCAGCCATTCATTAAAAATTTTTGATGTCATCCAAGCATTGGAGTTTGAATGATATTCAACCGGTAGCTTTTTGATACCTTGAAAACAACGTGGATTTTCAGATTTACCGATAATTAAGAGTTTTTCTTTATGACCAACCATGTTATCACAACACAAAACAGTTACTCTTTGTTTACTTATTTTACAGCCGTTAGCAATTTCATTTTTAAATAAGTAAGTATGTTCGGGTAAAGCACGATAATAAAGTCCTATTTCATCTGCATTGTATATGCAGCTAGGAGAATACTCGGCCAAAATCTTTGGCCATTCGTATTGTAACCAGTCCTCAGCTCCAACAAAATCAGGATTTCTTTTTTCACCACACGTTTTCTTGTAAACAATGTTTTCCATTTTCTTTCATCGATTGAACCATCCATCTGTGGCTTTAAAATCCTGTTTTCCGATTTTTTTTGGCAAGATCCTCAGCTTTTAGACGCATTAGTGGGCCGTCAACTCGAGCATCTTTTTCGCGAACATTTTTAAACCACAATTTCAAAGCTGATTCCACTTGCGGATCCTTCCCAGAACGATGTCTTTTGTTGTCAACATTTGCATTACACTTTGATAATGACAAGAATTTTTCTTTGTTGTTCAATATTTTGCATAAGAGAGGTTGAGAAACGCCAAGTTGAGAAGCAGAATTTCTTTGACTCATTTTTCGTAATTTACTGTACCTATCTAGAATATCAAGTTTTTGTTTAAGACGTAAATCGCGTCGTTTTTTTTGAGATTCGGACATCTTGCTATATTGTCCTTTGAATCTTCAAGTGACACTAAACTCTACAAAACAAACGAAAAAGATCTTTAAAAATTAGGTTATGTAAAATCACACTGAAATACTGTAATAAACGTTCATAAAAATTCACTGTTAAAAAATACAGTAGGACTGTACTGTAAATGGCTCAGTAGTAACACAACTAATGTTAACAAACAACTTAAGCCGACTCAAGCGAGGCTAGGGTGTTTGCGTAAACAAAGAGTAAGGGAGACATTCTGAGAACTGTGCTAAGTGCTGAAACCGTTATAAAGTATTTCTGTCATTCTAAAAATAAACATTCTATGAATTGGGCGTCATTGTGTGTTGCACGTGCTGTTTACACTACTTTGTAGACATTTTTACTTGGTCCATGCTAGTATACGTTGACGCATATGATTTTGAATGGCAAATTAAATGATAATAATAGGCGAACAGATGATTACAATAGGCGGCCTAATTACAATGTATTAATATACGTCCGTGTTTGTTTTTCAATGAAACGATAACAATAATCGAATGATAACATTAACCGAGATCACAATAAGCGGCGCCGACTGTACTTTGAACATGAACCTAAATAATCTAAACATAAAACTGAAATAATGTAAAATTTACTTGAATAATGTGAACATAAAATTAGATATTTTAAACAGAACCTTAAATAATTTGAGGTGAACTTAAACAATGTGAACATAAACGTAAAAATGTGTAGATGAACTTAAATAATGTTTACATAAACTGACATAATATGAAATTGAACACAAAGAGTGTGAACATAAACAGAAATAATGTGCAGATAAATTTGAATAATGTGTATATAAACTGAAAAACTGTAAACACAAACCTAAATACTTTGAACATGAACCTAAATAATCTAAAAATGAAATTGAAATAATGTGTAAATATTTAGTTAATTAGAGCTTAGCTAGTGTGAAATATTCAGAAAGGTATTAGTGTAAATATTTAACCCAAAATCTCATCAAAAATTAGTTTTTAATAAACAAACACACTAGTTCACAACAACCTAGTTTCGGCGACGATTTCGCCTTCTTCAGAGCTTGGCTACTACTGCATATAAACTTGAATATTGTCTACATAAATTGTAGACAAAAGTATCGTTACCAATCTAGATCTTACATAAAAACAAGAAAACAATCAGTTCTAAAATTAGGCTATACACTGCAACCGGCTAAATAATTTTTGGTTACAAATCAGCATGTTGCATAAATATTTGGTGTTTTAGATAATGTAAAATGGACATTGTTTAAAAGAAATTTTTATTTCTAAAACTGTTACTAAGACAACGCCAGGGACGAAGGCCATGACAAACCATAAACCATTGAAATGCTTTTATCAAGGTTAAGTGTGGGGTAATTAGTAACCACGCTTTGGTACCGTGAGAAACTGCTTCTACCTTTCACCAGCCACGAAAAAGGAAAGATCGCTATTAGGCTGCAAACTTTATTATTTTGTGTTAAACTTTTAATAATTTACATTTCAGTTTTTTTGATATTTTTCAAAATGTAGCTATGGTTTAAGAATAAACCTGTGTAAAGTTTTAATATGTGCTAAGAAAGCCAAGTAAGTTCAAGTGATTGAAAAGGTATATTTTTCGAAGTGTGATATTTTTTAATTGTAATAATATTAAATCTTTTTTTTTTTGAAAATATAAACGAGAACTTTATTGTTGTTCTTTAGAACGGTTTGAATAGACAGCCAGTCTGCCTAAGCGAAATCGTAAGATACAATTGGTAAGGAAAACATTTGAGGCGATGAGTATTTTTAAAGTATAAAGAATAATTAGTTTTGTGATTAAAGGTGAGCTTTCTAAAATAAGACACATATATAGTTACAAATAACCTGTGGGTCACAACACATGTTCCATGATACCTCTGCTATACGTCTACGCCAATGTAATGTGAACCTTCTTAGTCTCATATAGTCAAGTCTGGTTTCATATTAAAATTAGATACCATTCAGTTTATAATTAATAGTCAACTATTTTCCCTTGCACTGCTTCAAGCTTGGTGACGTTCTGTAGCGAGGATAAGATTCATGCTTAATTGAACAACTTGGTTTTTTTTAAAATTATCATATCTTTTAGTTTTTAGGTCAATTTTAAAATTAAATACAATTATTATCAACATAAAAAAACAAAAGTTGATAAATATATATATTTTTAAATCAAAACGATTCAACTTAAACTAAACCACAGCCATGTAAATAAAATATTTTTATCGTTTGCGCACAAAGGGAAATCTTGAAAGAACCAATATCATATGGAAAGTATATGTCACGTAGTTGCGTTGCCCATAGCGTTCTCCAGTCGCGTAGCGAATGCCTTGTAAGCCTGTGAACGCTGTACTTTTGTGTACACTAGAGTATGGATTAGATATGTGGGGGGTGAATGTAATCTGTGGCATGGCACAGATCATCATCGTGCTACTTTTTCACTACCCTCTCTACAATTTATCTGTACAGACCAGGGCGCTCTCGAGATCTAACTGAATAGGTCGTATGCATGCCCAGGACCTACTATAATGGTGATGCCTTTAGATAAGGCCGACCTAGCTTGGATAAAAGACCAATTGCACTACCTGGACCGAACCAATTAGATGAGCCCGAAGATCGTGGAACCAAGTCCCTTGTTCAGGCCAGACTCTATTCACTAAGCTGAAGTCATGAGTTTGCGGTTGGACGTGATTTCTCGTGCTGGACTGTAGGCAACCCTAACATATGCACGATCTTCGTAAACTTTGGTGATTTTGTGCACACTCTTCATTTTCACATCTTTATCTCTTCAAAGTATTTTGACAAGAACTGGCAAAATTTAGACAGCAAGGCACTTGAGGATTATTTCTTCCCATACCTACACAATAATACGTCTGAAATATAGTATGTGTGGGGTTATTTCATAAAGTTCGTTTTAGTTGTTTCAGTTGTTTTAAGATTTTTCACTTTCTACTGAATAATTTCCAGAAAATGTCAGTATTCGAATTCTCGAAGTGTCCGTTTAGTAAGTACTACTTGGATTTATTTGTTGTGATATTTGAATAACAATTACAATTTGAATAATGAATCACGATTGCAAACACATTTGGAAAAACATATTTTTAGTGAGATAAAAAAAACTGAATAAGCGTTAACTAAAGAAAGAAATATTCATGTTACATATAATTTCAATAAATCCAAAATGCATAAATAAACCGAATAGGAAAACATTATCTTAGGTGTGAAAATAATCACATATCTAAAGAAAATGCTCTCTCGATAAAATACAATAAGTACTCAATTTATTAAAGAGGTAAACGTAAATAAATTTGGAATTTCAAAAATTTAATCAATTTTCAATCTGCCGAAGTGACATATTCGTCTCAGCCGCAGAGTCTCGCGTTGCCACCACTCATTACTCTTGCTAATTAGCTAGCCACAGTCCACTACTGAAGCTTACCTAAACTATGTGTCTGCTCTTGTTAATTTAGCAACGCCAGACGGTTGTGCAGATAACAAATAGCATACGTTTTACTGAAATTAAAGTTTAATTTAAAATATCTGTAAATACATATTACATATTTATAATATTCATTATAAGTAACCTCATTCTGTAACTGAAGAAATACCATCATGTCCTCTTGCTTTATATTTCTATCGATCCACTCCTTATTGCACCACATAGTATCTCCTACCTGCGTATTGCCTCATTCTTTTTTGCTTCCTTCCTTATAACATTAATTGTTATAGCGTCACTTGTTATACCATCATTCTTTGTAACCTCATTCCTTATTGACCCACTCCCTGTAACCTCATTCCTTATTGCGTCACTAATCATCTCCTCACTGCTTATTGCATTATTCCTTTTTGCTTCCTTCCCTACGGCTTCACTCCTTGTAGCTTCAATTGTTATAGCATCATTCCTTGTAGCCTAATTCCTTATTGACTCCCTCCTTGTAAACTCGTTCTTAATTGTATTACAACTCAGCACCTAACTGCTTTGTTCATTTTTGCTTCACTTTTTAAGGCTTCACTCCTATTATTTTCACGCCTTATAACACCACTACCTGTAGCCTTATTCCTTATTGACTCATTCCTTGTTGCCTCAATCCTTATTGCATCACACGTTATCACACCACTGCTTAATGCCTCATTCCTTTTTGCTTCACTCCTTATGGCTTCACTCATATTAGCCTCACTCCTTATAACATCACTACTTGTAGCCTTATTCCTTATTGACTCATTCCTTGTAGCCTCAATCATTATTGCATCACACGTTATCGCCCCACTGCTTATTGCCTCATTCCTTTTTGCTTCACTTCTTATGATTTCTCTCTTTCCTGCATCATTCCTTGTAGCCTCATTCCTTATTCCATCACAACTCATCTCCTCACTGTTTATTGCCTTATTCCTTGTTACCTCACACTTTATTGCTTCAATCGTTATTACATCGCTCTATATCGTCTCACATCTTATTGCCTCAATCGTTATTGCATCCCACGTTATTCCATTAAATCCCATTGCCTCACTTAATTTTATCTCATTCCATTTTGCATCTATTGTTATCGACTCACTCACTATTGTCTCTCTTCTTGTAACTTAATTCCTTATTGCATCACTCCATATCGTCTTTCTTCGTGCTGTCTTACACCTTTTTGCCTCAATCATTATTGCATGATTTCATATCGCTTTACATTTTATTAAATACTTACTAATGCATCACTTATTGTCGTCTCCTTTTTGCATCTCTGGTTATCGTCTCATTTCTTGTAGCCTCTCTCCTTATTACATCACTCCGTATTGTGTCTCTTCTTCTAGCCTCACTCTTTATTACATCATTCTGTATCGTCTCACACCTTATCTCCTCACATCATACTGCATCACTTAATATCGTCTCACTCTTTCTTTCATCTCTATTTATCGTATCACTCCTTGTAGTCTCAATCTTTATTACGTCACGTTTTCCTGCTTTTAGTATATAACACTGTAATCATATATAATTGTTACCGCCACAATACATTAGTTCCCAAGTACATGTATTGCAATACACTTTTTATGATGTACCTTTTAGCAAAATTGTTTTGTTGAAGGACGCGTGGCTCGGGTAAATGTGTTTGTAAGACTTTCTAGACGGTAGGAATTTATTAGGCGCCATTAGTGATACTGTAAATAAAGATAGACGGGAAACGTCGTTTGACGCAACTTGAGACGGAAAATGTCTTGAGATATTTTGAAATATCTAAAAAAAAGTCGCGCCGCGCCGTCTACTCAGAAGAAAACATTTATATTTTTCTTTATTTTACTTTATTTAAATTAAAAATGTCATTTGTCCAACATTCACGGATTCTGTGCTCAGATTTCATGAGTGCGTAGCCCACCAAACGTGGCTTTAGTCAAAATAAACCTGTAATATATTAATACTTAGGCAATTGCAAGTTCTGTGAGATATATAGGTATATACATATAGATATTTGTGTATATACAGACTAAATATATTTATTCAAAGAATTAATTTACTTACATTTCACTAACAAAAATATTTATAAATGTATAAGCTCTAAAATTTTCATCAATTCAACGTATTGGTTTTACGAAGAGCTTCATGTGTTCAACTATTGTATGATTAACTGTTGCAGTGTTCGAAGCTTATAATAATATCTATCTGTTATATTGATGAAAAACTTTTAGCAAATAGTTTTATTAATATTCGTGTTAATGACATGTACATACAGTATAAATAAATACTTACCAAGAAATCTCTTTCTCTCTCTCTCTCTCTTTCTCTCTCTCTCTCTCTCTCTCTCTCTCTCTCTCTCCCCATATATGAAGTGAACAAGAGAAAGACTTTTTTATTTACATATTTAGCTATTTAAAATAAATTGCTGTAATAACTATCAGCAGAACATCAGTAACTTACATCACACATAAGTAAACATGGCTAAAGACTTATATGTATATACTGGAGAATCAAATAGATAAAACAAGTAGTATGATAAACAAATTTAAATATATTCCTATTTAGGTTACCAAATAAAAATTTTATTTTAGTTACCCTAGATCACTATTCATAACATTCTGTGGTGCCGTGGCAACAGTTTAAGGCGGTACAATGGAGGTTTCGAAGACAACCAGATGGGGGGGGGATCATATATATCTTTGACAAATATATTTCAAGGTATTGGAAAGTTGACTCAGTGCCAAGGCGTGGTAGACTTCGAAAATGAAGATTCTAGCCACATGCGGATAAACGCCACAAATGTTATAGTTTAAATATTGAATAAATATTTGTAAAAACTGTCTTAACATCGATTGTCATCCATTATGGGTTAAAACAATGTATTTGAACTTGATTGGATGTTCAAACCCGTATTTTGTAAACTATTGAATATTTGTACAAGATATATATATTAGGAGAGTGTGAGGTAATAGAAGGAATATAATAATAACAAGGCGCTGTGTAGGCAATTTAAAGACATCTTTAGGCCTGAAAACATCAACTTGTAATGCATGGTAAAGGGAAGTAAAACATTGTTTTGACTTTTTATAGTCACTAGAAAGTATTACGAAAATCTCCCAAATCACGTTTTTTGGGGTTATACGGCTGCGACGTTGTTGGCTATGTGAAAGGCCAATCAATGTTTAGAGCCATTGTTTCAGTTTTACAGTATAAATACTAAAGAATATTAGAGTCACAGAATGTCATCAATCTTGCAACACAAATAACTTTACTGAGACTTAACTTTGGTGAATGTTAAAGTTATAAACACTCTGGAAGTCAACAAACAGAATCAGTCAGAGAAAGGAGGGGTTTTACTGACCCTTTGGTACTGCACCCCCTTGGTCTTATTCAACACTAGCTGTAAGTAGGATACTTGATTACCGATCTTCGTATGTAGACAGGTAAATGGCTTGTGTTTAGACAACGAGGAGTGTTTTTATTTGGGAGGACGTTTGTTTGTTTGAGGAGAACGGGTGAGTTGAGACGTCATGGAGGACCTAAGACTTTAGGGTGAGGTATGAAAATGGAAGGCAGTGGAACCGCCGAGACGTTGATTTTACAGATTTTCTGAACTTTTATTGAAATGACTAGTAGACAGAAAGTATGTGGTTTCTGAGAGGGTGGGCCCACTAAAAATTTTGATGAATTGTGAGGATAGAAAAAAACCAGGAGGATTGGTAGATGCATTTAGACTGGAATGTTTCTAGGTGTAACTAATACGCCTTCGTGATTAGTGGGCACCAGTTATGAGCCCAATACGTAAGGACGGTGCCTAGGAGTATCAGATACATAGGTATTTGGTTTTCAGTGGGTCATGGCTATGTATTGAAAGGAGTGAAAAGAGCTTAAACCGGATGATTTATATTTGTTTATAAACAGATTTAAGTCAACACTGGAAGCCATCTCTTGATAAAGTCGAATTAAAAAAATATATATATTTACTTGTTCACGGCTTTTAATCAAACTCGCCATCTAAAAGGAAATAGGTTTGTCAATTACAATCCTGCTTAGGGCTATTGCTTTTATAAAAATAGCACGTGATTAAAAAGTTGTGGTTCCAGAAGGCCTGGATGTGTTCCAGAGGGTCATGAGTCTTGTTAAAACCAATAAATAATAAAGCCATTACAAACTTGGGTTAGCTGAAAGCACATCTATCTACGACCAACATCTTTAGCAGATTCACTTTAGTGCCGAACTCATTTCAGCCATAAATACACTCTTTTGTCACTGAATGTCTACACTTTAGTTCTTATTTTTCCCCATCTTAACGCAAGCGATGATGGTCAAAGTGTGGCTCTGCATTAGAACCACACACTCAAAACCGATTTTAGTTGATAACATATATGTGAAACAACTCTTAACTTTCCAGTTTTAAATTTATATTTAAATGATTCATTTGATATTTATGTTTGTAAATAGCTTAATAATGATTAACTATATTGTTTCGTATTAACGAAAAAGGAAAAACAAAATAAGGTGACACACACACACGTATATATATATATATATATATATATATATATATATATATATATATACAGCGGAAGAGTGAGAGTGGGCGAGAGTAAGAGAGTGAGAGAGAGAGAGCGAGAGAGAGAGAGAAAGAAAGAGAGACTTACTGTTATATTATATTTTTTAATATTAAAAACGTTACTGAGTAAGTGTTTGTGTTGTGTGTATGTGTGTGTGTGGGTGTGTGTGTGTTGTGTGTGTGTGTGCGTTTGTGTGTGTGTGTGTTTGTGTGTGTGTGTGTGTGTGTGTGTGTGTTGAAATTTATATAGCAAGATAGTAATATAATTTTTTCGCATCAGAGTTGAAATAAATCATTGATTTCATTGTGTTTAACTGCGTCTATATCTCGAAAACTGTTTGGTGTCTAGCTTTTTAGTTCAATCGTCAAATTGAAATCAAATTATTTTACCGAAATAAAAATTAAAAAATATACAATATACTTAAGACGTCGTGAATTTCTTTTTGTTTCCGCTCTTTAGAAAAAAAACATTATTTTTAGGAACAACAATAAAACCATCCAAATATGTTTTTTAAAAATTACTAAGAATACAAATAATATCGATTTCTCCCCTCTCCTGAACCTATCGATATAAAATCACAATTAATAGAAGAAATACAAGTATTTTTCTTGGATATATTTGTAGAACGTACGTCTGTACGTGGTAGTAATGATAAAGGAAAACAAGAGCAACAGCAGTAACAATAGTAGAGAATTTATTACAAGAAAATAATTCTGTTACATATCATTGTATCTAGACAAACAATAGACACTCAACTGTTCGTTTAATATCAAAACAGATAAATCTAACAACAGAACAATATCCTTATACTAACAAAATAACCCGCCCCTCGTTAAGGGCAGATTTGTTACTCTCGTAGCAAAAAAATAGTGATATGAATTCTGGATTTTGAATTCAACTTAACGAGTACTAAACCTCCGGCGTGTGTTGCCTCTAAAGAAATATTTCATGAAAGCAAAACAGGGGGCAAAGAAACTTGCCCACCCTCACTTCTCGGCTGTAGACAGCCTAAAGCGATATTTATTGAGGAAGGCACCCTCGAAATTTTATAGTGCCGTGTAGGTCTGAATATAAGAAAAACTGATTTTCTCTCTAAAGTTGTTTACAAACATATAACACCAGCAAACAGTTCTGAATCTCTGGATGTATAAATGGATAAATGTAAGCAGATATTCGGTATTTTTCTATCAATAAAATACATTTTTTTAAATATTTCTTCAAAAATTTAAAGCCTCGAATGTTTATACTCTTGGCCATCCATCCATCTCTTAGCTATCCGCTGACCTCTTGGTTATTTCTTTCTGGTTCTTCGCCCCTCTACTAACCCCGCGCATCATTCTTCTTCTTCTTCAGTTCTAAAACATTCGTTTTGGTGGGTGGTATGTTAAGTACAGGATCTTTAACCTCACTTTCAATAGACCACGTTTGTTTACAATTTTCATTATTTCGTATAACCTAGCAATCAGCTGGTGTTTTATCACAGTTCAAGTTCCACCGCCTACTAGACTTTCATTGCCGACCAGAATCTAGGCTTCTTTTACTGCAAAGAAGTAGGTTTTACGATCCAGTCACCAGACGCATTTAGACTGTTCATCTATGGTTTTAGACTAGGTCCACGTAATTTCTGATTTAGTTACCTGTTGCTGGCATTTCCGTCTTTCTCAAGTTACACACTTCTTGTAATATGGCCTGTTACTAGTGCGGTTCTCCTGTTTTCTATTCAAGTGCTTTGAGTAGATTACATCGGGTTTAAACCGCGTTAGAATATTACACCGCTTACTGATTATGTTCAATTAATGTCTTAGATGCGTTCTAACTATAAATTAACGACTTTAGCCGCGATAAAACTATTTTAAACCGCTCTCCTTGTACAAGTGCAATTTCTTAGGTTAACCTCGTGTTCACTCATTTTACCGCAGAACATTAACTCTTTAATCGCGCGAAGGAACTATCATTTATTAACTAAAGACTTTTATATTGTGATGATTTAAGTGAAGATATTTAAAATCCAATTAAATGAGTTTTAGTTTTATGCCACTTTGCGAGAATCTACATTTCATCCCTGCAGGACTTCACACAGGCATGTGACGACCAACGACTCATAGTTTCACCAGCACCGCATACCTTTGGATTGGTAAGTGGCATAGACTTAACTTTGAATCATAAACTTGTGTTATTTCCTTTAATTAACGTTTTAGTGTTAAACTTAAATTCAGTGTTGTTTTTTATTAATAAAGCAGACCCCATACTGCTCCAACAAAGCGTGGGTGGTCCTCCGGACGTTTTAGTGCAACCTCGAATGATTTGAACTACCCTATTCATTTTCTTTCTTTAGTTTTGCTACCAAAACTATACAGTAGTAATTATTCGTGGTACTTGCACACGTTATCAGTAATGGGGCACCATAGGGGAGATGGAAGCTTGAACACGGCCAGTTTTGATGTTGCTAATGGTCTGCATGTTCACAATACTTCCCTATTTGAGCTGGTTTTAAAACGTCTTTGGTATATCTTAGAACTTCCTTTAGCTATTAGGTTTCTCGTTAACAAAATGTTTTGCTCCAGAAATTAAATTATAGCTCTCCCCAATTAAATACACCCTATTGTATTCTAATTTTCGTTAGGTTGACTTTAGTTGCCTAAAAACATTAAATAATCTTTCCAACTCTTTGGTGTAGTCTCTTTTGTTCAGAGATGGAGATTGTCAAATGGTATCACCATCAGAGTATCCTAGGACACACCTCCTCATAGATCTAGGCCCATGGAGATTACGTCAATAGAAAACCAAGACTTTGAAGACCCACGTTCTTGGAGTCCTTTGTCCATGGTAATCGACTACCAGGAAATGTCAAGTCGATGGGTAGCCTACGTTCTTGGATACTTTTGTTTATGGTGATCCACGTTTATGGAACGCCAAATCTAAGGAGACCAATTTTCTCTGCTACCCTTGTCGATGGAAACTGCAACGGCCAAATTGACCGACGGAAAACAAGTTATAGTTTACAAAGCGAGCATCAGAAAAAATGTAATCATATTAAAAAATTTAAACAAATTATGTTAAGCCAGTTTAGAAACTGACAATACGATGCGATTAGAATAAGCAAAATTTATATTTAATGTAGTAAAACTTGCATGGATACTAATGTAGGATACAGGAAGATCCACACCCAGTTCTCGTCGCGCTGTTGCACTTGACGTTAGAACCGAAGGTCTGTTTCCATATGGATCCAACCGTGTGTTTCCTTAGACACATCAGCAGTAGTGACTAAATACCTACACGGTATTGTCAGCCTTTGTCTTCTCGAGTTTGTATCATACTTCGGTTATGTGGAGTAAAGAGTGTCTTGAGTGTTATAAAAAAAACTAAAATATCAGGAGAATATTTTAAGACGAACCGAAAACATTTTCGCTAATTGCTCATGAAGCATCTTGGACAGAAACTTCTAAGGCCGGGCATTTTGCTTACCTTGTCTTTTACGTCTACTTGACAATTAATAGTGTACTTTTAGGTGAATATTTTCATAACTGCATTATTCATCTTAAAATTTAAAAAAATAATTAATGAATGCGACTGACCACGCATAGATTGATGCTCCTTTTCTTCCCATGATACATCTAAGTTTATTAAGTATATTATATTTAACAAACAGAATGTATACCCAATTATATATGAACAACATTATTCGTTCGGTACAAATTGAAATTGAAAAATAATAGTAAACCAGATTTGACTAGACGCTATAAATCCTGTTTTATTCGCGCTTTGACAACATCGATCTGGAGTACAATCACTACACGGGAGAGGCAAGTCCAATGGGTACAGTTCGAAGGCCAGATAGGCAGTGCATGCAAATTTTATATTACTATTCTAGATAGGCCCTAATGGACTACACATTTTATTTGTTACAAAATTATGTTTATACTTGTCAAAAAAATGTATGCCTCCTATAAAAATTACATTTGTTTACGCACACACACACACACACACACACACACACACACACACACACACGTGTGGACACGCATTTGTATATATATATATATATATATATATATAATAAATTAAAAATATTTCAAAAACAAGAATACTTTTAATGAATATATTTATTCAAAGCTTTTCTTGTTTTTGAAATATTTTAAATTTATTTACTATATTACAAGAAAACATATCACCATATTTAATATATATATATATATATATACACACACACACATTGTATATTCACTCGAATATGTCTTCAAGAAAAACTGCTGTTCGTTATCACACAGAAGTAAGTTCTATTTCATTATCAAATTAGCGATTATCTATATTAATATATATATATATGTAGGTTTTTCTGATAGAGTTTAATATAATACTTTTGAGCTATATAGGATCGCAACAGACCCTCCTTGGTAACGCGTCTGTCCATATTATATTAGACACAGATTAAAATTGTAACAGTATAGTAATAATGTAACTTGACTCAATGTATCGTTTTTCCTTCAGAACGGAATTCGTTTCAAATTATTTAAAGTACGTTTAAGTACGTCTTCTCGTATTTATTTGGTTTGACGCATGTAATTGTGAAGTAACTCTCGCATAATCTAGGTCTCGTTTTCTTTTTAAGGGCCAATTTTAAAAAACGTTACTTGTATTTCTATTTTAAAATATGTTTATAATATTATTCTTACAACTTTAGAAACATTTTATCATTAGAATCGTAGACGCATTGCTTTTGGAAACGTCGTAAAATACCTACGAACAGTTTTAAAATTTAACTAATTACCCTATAATCTACAAACATAACTGTTTTTATTAACTGTATTTAATGATACATTGATTTGTCGACAATTGTCAGAGCATTTCGACTTTGAAATTTCAATAATATGCTACAGGTTAAAAAAAAAAAACACACACACACTGCGGCGGGCAATATTCTCTTGGAATACATGCCGCAAAAATATAAAAAGTAAAACAAACCAAGCCACCGTGGGAAGGTTTTGAAACTTAAGTTTAAGGCCGTTTGCAAGGGGAAGATGGTCAAAATTGGCCTAGAGTTACCATCGACATTTCCAGAGATAAAGCAGGACGAGAAAAATCAAAAATAAAGAATAATAAAATTCCATCAGAAGCACCCTTAAAGAGTTATACGGCTTGATCGAAAAAGTGGATTAAATCGATCTGTCTAGCAATTTTGCGAGCCGTTATGCACTAGTACAAAAGGAGTGCGCGCGCCGATCAGGCGACATCGATTTAAGATCCTTATTGGTTGTCAACTCGTGGGAACGGACTGGAAGGAGGGGGTGTTTCCCGGTTTGAGAAGAAGCCAAGCGTCCCACGCCCCAGCGAAACCAGGACTCTCGAAGGGTAAGGTCGGTGTCGGGCGTAGCTCCGGTAAAACAATGAACAATAGTTTTGTTACCGTTAATAGTTCAAAAACTATGAGTGGCTAGGGAAAGTTTCGTTTCGTTGAGATGTCGTGACGCTGTAGTTTCGTATGGGGCCCTTTCGCATTTCAAGATCGCAGCGAAAGGGGTTTTCCCATAAATTTCCATCAAATTATGTGCAAGCGTCGTTAAATGTGTGTGTTGCAGCCTTACTAGAAAGACAAGGCGATGTGAACAGTGTAACCTAGCAAACAGTTTTAAAAGAGTGAGTCTAAATTTAAAACAAAATTAAACAAAATTTAACTAAATTGATAAACGTTTTTAAAAGATTTTTCTATTTCTTTTCTGTGTTAAAAAATGCCCAAGAACTGTGTTAAAAGAAGGGCTTAAAGCTAAAATTTTACTGGTAACTGTTAAAATTTAAAAGAGGTGCGAATGTCATCGAAGAAAGAAGATGGGAGAATTTCAACCAAAGGGTGAAGCGAGCTGATCTACCTGAGGCCTAGCAGACACACAAAGGGATGAAGGATTTCAAAGATGGCGGCAACGCGTGGGAAGTCATCCAAGTATTCTTACGTGGGAACGAAGCAACAGCCAAGCCGGACTTTCCCCACCCTGCTGGAGAACAAAGGGAGAGACGGAGAAGAGAGGGAGAAGATAGGCAAGCCATGCTTTGTGTGGAGTCAGGTCAGATCTAATTGTTTTCCCTTTGCAAATTAAAAATTTTAATTTGAAGAAATTTTTCTAAATTGGGAAAGTGTTATAAAATTTAAATAAATTTTCAAATCATTAACAGTAAACTTTGAATTTTATAAGTAAATGCTGGTGGCTTTGTTTTAAAGAGTGGGGGGTTTCAAGATGGCGATGCCATAAATGCAGAAATTATGTTGTATTTCATGAATGTAAGGGAAATAGAAATTTTAGGTTAGAACTTATGTAAAGGGAAGGGGTTTTAAAATAAACAAATCAAATAAAGGGTTTTAAATTAATTAAAGAGGTAAAATCTTAGGCAGGTGTAAAGAATTTAAATAAAAGATGTGTTGAAATAAAGTTAAATATAATTTTCTAAAGGTAAATATCCAAGATGGCGGACAAAAGGCCATTGTTTACAACAGCTGATTGGAAGGCTATGCTTTAGTTTCAGGTACTCCTATAAACAGGAGTGTTATTTCATATAATTAAATTAAACTAAATTGGTATTTTATTTAGAAGGAGTCATTACGACATTTTTCCATATGAAACAAATTGACATAAATTGTTTTCATTTAAAATAAACAAGGGTTCTAACAAATTGAAGCTTTTTAATGTAAACTTTTGATTTTATTTAGAAAAGGGTGAAATTATATATGAGTATAAAATAAATTGAATCAAACCTAGGTTTGAGTAAGAATAAAGGGAAATGATTTTGATGTGTAGATTTTAAATATTTTAAAAAAACTACAACAAAAGAGGTAAGTTAACCAAGAGATTTTAAATTTGTAAGTGGGTCTAGCTAACCAAAATAATATGTTAATATAAGTTTTCTTTTTTGAATTATAAGTATATATATATTGTTTATTTCATGATTTATGTGTATATAAAATAATATCTTGGTGGTAGGGTAACTTAGAAAGAAAATTGAAATTTTTGCAAATTGGTTTAAAAATGTAAGTTCTATAATAAAGGCAAATGGGCTAGTAGCCATTTAGCAAAGGTTACTCTAGATTTATTAAATATCAATTTCCTTCAGAAATTGCATTGATAAATTTTAAATAAATTTTAATTAAACTTCAGTATGTATAATTGTCATGAAGAAAGGGTTAACCAAATGATAACCAAAGGGTTTTTTATTTTATATAAAAAGGGTTTAATAAATTTTAAAATTTGTAAATTTCTTTGTAAATGATCAAGGATCAGTTCAAAGGGGTGTAACTAGGTTTTAATCAATATAAATAAATTTCATTATGTGGATTTTCATGCCAAAAGGGTTAATCAAATAGTAACCAAAGGGTTAAATATTTTCTAATCAAAGGGTTAAATAAATTTTAAAATTTGTAAATTTCTTTGTAAATGATCGAGGATATGGGTAAACAGGTTAAATATGTTTCAGTAAACTTTTCTTTTTAAATATGTATTTAAATATTATAATTTCAATATGGGAAGGTGTTTGAATTTATTCAGCAGATGTTTTAACAATTTTTATAAAATATGATTTGATGTTCAGTAAATATTTTGATAATCTTGTAGGAGATATGGCTATACGTTTTATATGTAATTTTTGTTTCAGTATGTATTTCATAATTGGTTTTTATATAATTTGATATGTTTTATGAAATTGTTTTTAGGTTGTTTGTTAAAATTGATTGAAATTTTACCTGCTAAAGTAAATAGAATTTGAATTTTAAAAAGGTCATTTAAAATTGATAAAGATATAGAAAAAATTATATCATTTACATGGCTATGTAAAATGTGGCCATAAATAAAGTAGTGTGTTTAGAAAGTTTAAATAAATTGAACAAAATGTGAAAAGTAGGGATCTTTCGGAGTGTGTTGAAAAGTAAGGCTTTGCTTGAATCCAAAAGGGTTAAAGCGAATATTTATAATTTGTAACATTTAAATTATCAGTAAAAAGTTAAGTAAACAAAACCATATATTGACGTTTAAAATCGCAAGGTTGAGAACCTGGGAAAATAAAATAAAATTATGACAAGTTGTAAAGGGTTATATTTTCGACAAGTAAGATTGACCGTCAAGTAGAGCAAAGTTTTGCCCTTTGGCATACTCCGATTGAAAGAAAATAAAATCGTAAATTCTCAATTTAAATTTTAAATGTCAACTAAAATAAGCAGAGTATGGTTTCTTAACTGTGTAAGAACCAACACAAAGGATATTTTTAAGTCAAATAAATTGCAGACTGTGCATTGTAAAATTAAATTTTAAATTTTTTAAAATTAAAAAATAAAGATTTTTTAACTAACTTGCAAACAAACTGAGTATTATTTTAAACAAGTTTCTTACACTCTCCTACAGCTGATATGGTCATTTCGCCGTTTAGATGTCTTTCAAAAGAACCCA
This sequence comes from Prosapia bicincta, assembly GCA_036971475.1. NCBI lineage: Eukaryota > Metazoa > Arthropoda > Insecta > Hemiptera > Cercopidae > Prosapia > Prosapia bicincta. The sequence continues at coordinate 67,384,427 of JBAIZL010000001.1, forward strand.
TCCCCCGGGATGACCTACCCTTTAAGGGTAGAATCCGCAGCAAGTTAGGTTTTTTTTCTTTTTTAAGTCCAGTGACTTGTTCTCTGGCAGATTTTGGCGAGCATTGCACAGCGTTCGTGGTTTCGGCTGCGAGCGGCTCGTTTCAAAATTCTTGCTCTGCAACGGGTGTTGGTGGGCGGACTTGCGCGCGCGTGCTGGTCAACGGTAGGGTTGACGGCGCCGTGCGTAGGTGGTGGCTCGGTCCGTTGCAGTTAGTAAGATGGCGCCCTAACGAGTGGGACCGACGGGTAAAGTTGCGGACTTTCCCGTATAAATATTTCGGTCTCTATTAAAATCATAAAAAGACATGGCGAAATTCGACCTAGGAAGTGTAAGAAATAAATAATAAAATGTTAAAGAAAAGAGTTAGATTGCAGTTTTAGGTTGAAACACTGGTAAATTAATTTAAAAATAAGATAAGAAGATGAAAGTAAGAGTTAAATAGTTTAGTATGAGAAATAGTTTTAAAAGAGTTAAGAAAGTAAAGCAGGGGTAAATTAGTTGTAAGTAAAAAGAGGCAAACACATAGACGAACGCGCACATAGGAAACACACGCACGACATCCAACGACACTTTTATGTAAAGTAAAGGATTTTATAGAAAAGTTTAGAATTAGGGTTTAGAAAGAAGGAAAGGATTAAAAACAAAAAGGAGATAAACAGAACAGAAGCCATGGCGACACAAAAGCAGCAGGAAAGAAGTGAAATAGAAAAGCTAATGGCGATGCTAAGGAAAGAAAAAGAACAAGATGAGGCTAAAAGGCAAAAGAAGGAAGAGCAAGATGAGGCTAAAAGATAAAAGGAGAAAGAACAAGAAAAATTAGAAAGAAAACAGGAAAAAGAACAGGATGAGGCTAAAAGACAGCAAAAGGAAGAACAGGATGAGGCTAAAAGACAGCAGGAAAAAGAAAAGGAGAGATTAGAAAGACAGAAGGAGAAAGAACAGGAGAGATTAGAAAGACAAAAGGAGAAAGAACAGGATAGATTAGAAAGACAAAAGAAGGAAGAGCAAGATGAGGCTAAAAGACAAAAGGAGAAGGAAGAGGGGAGGTTAGAAAGGGAGACAGAAAGGAAGGAGGAAGAGATGAGGAGATATAAAGAGAGAGAACAAGCCGAGTTAAGATGGCAAAATGAAGAAGCGAGAAGGATAAGGGAAGCAGAAGAAAAAGATTGCAGGAGAAAGAAGAAACAACAAGAGAAAGAACAGGAAAAGAAAGAGCGAGAAGAAAAAGAAAAAAGGGATAGAGAAGAAATGAAACAATTCCAAGAAAGGATGGCGGAAAAGTTTAAAAGTCATAAGGACGACATAGCCCAGCACATGGTGAGCATGGACGCAAGAGTGTCGACTTATGAGAGCAAAGTCGACCAATTACAAGTAAGGATCGAAAAGGAGGAGGAGGAGCAACTGGAGCAGGACAAGAAAATCGTGGACCTGCAAACAGGCCTGCAGAAAGTGGAAACCAGCGTTAAAAGAGTCGCGGACAAAGTAAGGAGTGCAGGAGCACAAGCGACAAGTGTTAGCTGGGTAAAACCACGGGCCTGGGATTATCAGGAGCTTGCAGGAGCAAAAAGGATCGAATATTACGGAAAAGATAACGAAGATCCGGTAGCGTTTATAAAGAGCATGAAGGAGCTCTTTGATGAAGTAGACCCCATGTTAGAAGAGGAGACCAAACTGAAGATGGTGGTCAGAAATTTAAAAGGAACGGCAGAAGCCTGGTGGAAGGCAGTTATAAATCCTGGAGATCAGTATGGACAGTTTAAGGCTAAGTTTTTAGCCAGATACTGGGGTTTTGCTGAGCAAGAGAAAATAAGGCGGCAGTTAGACACTGGGAGGTATTATGAAATGGGACCCTACAGCAAGTCCGAATACTTCGTAGTAATGGTTAACAAAGCCAGAAATTTGGACCCGCCGATACCAGAGCGTTACCTCGTGAACAAGGTGATGACGCATTTCGGAAGGGAGGTCCGGAATGCTAGCCTTGGAGTTCATAGGGAGTCAGTGGCCAGTGCCATTGATTTCCTGAACGGCGTGGAGACGGACAACGGGAGCCTGGGTGTAAATGGGAGAGAGGTGCCGCCTAGGTACCAACAGAGGCCACCTCCAAATATGAGGCCTCCTCACCCAAGGAACAACACAAATGGGAACCCCAGGCCGGAGAGAGAGACCAGACCACCTCCAAGGCAGAACGTGGAACCAAGAAATAGGACAAGGAGTCCAAAAAACGAGGCGGGAGGGTCTCGTGCGAAATAGAAGAGAACAGACAACATGGAGACAGACAATGGCGAGCAAAAGGAACCGAGACCCGGAACAAAGAAGTAAAAAAGAGTGTTAGTAGTATAAAGAAGAGTAAAAGAATAGTAAAAGAAAAAGAGAGGCAAAAAGGAGTTACATCTGACAGGGAAGCGAGCAAAAACGTGCTGGAAGGAGAAGGCAAAAGGGAACAGAGTGGAAACAGGGCGATGGGTGGGGCTGAGCCCAAGGATGCTGTAGAACAGCTACCCAGTAACAGTAAAGGAGGAAGAAAGGAAGAGATTGAGAGAAATAGTAGGCAGCAGGAAGCTGCAAAACAAGGAGGCCCAAAGAGTTCCAGTGACCTAGCCAAGATCCAAGAAGGAAACGGAAATGCAAGCAAACTCGAAGAAACTCAGAATCAGGAAAATAAAGAAGGAGATGAAAAGCCAGAAAAGATAAGAGCCACAGCTCAACAGCCAGACATGGAAGAAACAGGGAAGTTAGGAGGTCTCAATATGGAGATACGAGACGACTTGCTCGAGGAGGAAGGTTTGTTGCCCCGACAATCCCAGAATTCTGAGGAATGCCCTGCACTCATAGGCGCTATCTGGCAACAGGTAGTGCGTGTTGAGATTGACACCGGCGCGGACGTGTCCGTTATACAGGGCAACCTGTATAACGAGCTGAAGCGCCAAGGGAAAGAATTCTTGGAATTGCCGGTAAGCAATACGGGCATTATTATGGCGGTGAAGACACCCCAGATAAGAGTCTGTAAGCAGGCCTTTATTCCTCTGAGTTTGGGAGGTCATGTAATAGAAAGTAGCTTCATGGTGGTGGAACGCTTACGAGCGGAAATTGTCATGGGTTGCGATCTGTTACATCGACTCAAAGCCCGTATCAACATGGAGAGACGCTTCATGACTTTCGAGGTCGAAGGAGAGATGGCAAGTCTCGACTTCATAAGACCTAAACAAGACCATCCAAACACATCCATTACTAACTTGGAAGCTCAGGAAGGAGAAGAAGTAAGATCTGCACAAGACCATCCAGGAGAGCTCCAAGAGATTAGTAGAAGAGCAAAAATCGACAAGGTGGGATGGATTGGTACAAGCGAAGAAGAGGGGCTTGTACTGGCGCCAGCCGAACACCAGGCTGACGTCGTTACCCCTATCGAGAACCCGGAGTGGCCGAGTCTCGGGGGGGGGATTGGGACATGGATCCCAATCTGAGGGAAATGTTGGAGCAGAAGTGGCAAAAGAGAAACCAGATACAAAAGTAACACAGAGAGGTAGTAAACAGGAGAAAAAGGGAAAACCAGAAGGCCAGGAGGCAAAAGAAATAGAGCAAAGTGAAAGCAAGAAGGGAGCAGCAACTTTAAGCAAAAGAAGAGGAGCCGATGGCAAAGCAAGCGGAAATGTGCCGGAAGGGAGGAGCAAAGGAGGTCATACACGTGGAACTAGGGCGGAAAAAAGGGCAGAGCCCGAGAAAGCCGAAAGTAGGCACAAAAAGTATAAAGGACAAGAGGAAGAAATAGGAGGAAAGGTACAGAGAGGACAAGGAGGCCCAGAATGTTCATACGACCATGCGGAAATCCCGGAAGGAAACAAGGATGCGAGCGAGACAGAGGACAAGAAAAACAAGCGTAATAGGAAGGAAAAAGGAGGAGAAAAGAGAACTCAGGACAAGGCAAAAGGAAGTAGACCCAGATACAGGATGAGGAGGAGATTAGGAGTTGTAAATTGGAAGAGATGAGTAAAGAGAAAGAAACACAAAAATTATAAAAATGGCCAAACACTGAAACCACGTCGAGTATACAATGTAAGAAACCTAAGTACAATACAGCAGCAGGATGAAAATAAATCAATTCTCACGAAGACTCAGGAGGAAAGGCTGGAAAAATTAATAGAAGAATACAAAGAGGTATTCAGGGAGACTCCAGGAAGGTACGATGTTAAAGATATAAAATTATACGTAGACTAAAAATAAACAAGGAAGCCTGATAGCTGACCTGACTTCAAAACAAAAAATGTGTGTTGCCTTAGTGCAACAAATATCGATCCAAAGTTGTGTATACAGTAGGAGCATTGACCCAAGCAAAAAATATAAGGAAGTAGCTTTACTACACAAGGTCACAGCTGTGTGGAGCGGCCGACTAATGCGTAGGCAAGATAACGCCAGCTGATAGGGACAGCGCCAGAGAGTGAGAGGGGAATACCTGAACATCGTTCCTCACTTAAGATAAGGAGCGTAAGTAAATAACTGCTGGTAAATTGTAAGAACTTGGGTAGATATTTTGGAGTGTATTTATAAGAAATGTAAAATGTTTATATGTATGTATGAAAAAAATAAAATAAAGCCACTAACGAGGGTATAAACGTAGGGGAATTAAGAAATGGAAAATTTAAGATAAAAAATTTTAAATTTTCTTTAACGTTTAAGAAATAAAGCAAAGAGAAAATAAGATCAGATATGTGGTATCAAGCCTGAGAGTGAAATGTGAGAGTTGTGAGATTTATAAAAATGTATAAACTTATGGTTGTACTTATTAATATTGTGAAAGTGTTTTAAGTGTTTCAGTGAGAAGAGGTAGAAGAGGACCAAGGACAAGTAGATATATAAGTAAGGTAATTGAGAGTTAGCTAGCACCCACAAATAAAATAGGAAAACAGATAAATCTCGAAAAATAAAATTTTTTTTTGTATAAGTAAATTTTTTTTTTGAGATACTTTCAAAAAATTTTATTTTGTCTCAATTTTAAAGGGGGATCTTGCGGCGGGCAATATTCTCTTGGAATACATGCCGCAAAAATATAAAAAGTAAAACAAACCAAGCCACCGTGGGAAGGTTTTGAAACTTAAGTTTAAGGCCGTTTGCAAGGGGAAGATGGTCAAAATTGGCCTAGAGTTACCATCGACATTTCCAGAGATAAAGCAGGACGAGAAAAATCAAAAATAAAGAATAATAAAATTCCATCAGAAGCACCCTTAAAGAGTTATACGGCTTGATCGAAAAAGTGGATTAAATCGATCTGTCTAGCAATTTTGCGAGCCGTTACGCACTAGTACAAAAGGAGTGCGCGCGCCGATCAGGCGACATCGATTTAAGATCCTTATTGGTTGTCAACTCGTGGGAACGGACTGGAAGGAGGGGGTGTTTCCCGGTTTGAGAAGAAGCCAAGCGTCCCACGCCCCAGCGAAACCAGGACTCTCGAAGGGTAAGGTCGGTGTCGGGCGTAGCTCCGGTAAAACAATGAACAATAGTTTTGTTACCGTTAATAGTTCAAAAACTATGAGTGGCTAGGGAAAGTTTCGTTTCGTTGAGATGTCGTGACGCTGTAGTTTCGTATGGGGCCCTTTCGCATTTCAAGATCGCAGCGAAAGGGGTTTTCCCATAAATTTCCATCAAATTATGTGCGAGCGTCGTTAAATGTGTGTGTTGCAGCCTTACTAGAAAGACAAGGCGATGTGAACAGTGTAACCTAGCAAACAGTTTTAAAAGAGTGAGTCTAAATTTAAAACAAAATTAAACAAAATTTAACTAAATTGATAAACGTTTTTAAAAGATTTTTCTATTTCTTTTCTGTGTTAAAAAATGCCCAAGAACTGTGTTAAAAGAAGGGCTTAAAGCTAAAATTTTACTGGTAACTGTTAAAATTTAAAAGAGGTGCGAATGTCATCGAAGAAAGAAGATGGGAGAATTTCAACCAAAGGGTGAAGCGAGCTGATCTACCTGAGGCCTAGCAGACACACAAAGGGATGGAGGATTTCAAAGATGGCGGCAACGCGTGGGAAGTCATCCAAGTATTCTTACGTGGGAACGAAGCAACAGCCAAGCCGGACTTTCCCCACCCCGCTGGAGAACAAAGGGAGAGACGGAGAAGAGAGGGAGAAGATAGGCAAGCCATGCTTTGTGTGGAGTCAGGTCAGATCTAATTGTTTTCCCTTTGCAAATTAAAAATTTTAATTTGAAGAAATTTTTCTAAATTGGGAAAGTGTTATAAAATTTAAATAAATTTTCAAATCATTAACAGTAAACTTTGAATTTTATAAGTAAATGCTGGTGGCTTTGTTTTAAAGAGTGGGGGGTTTCAAGATGGCGATGCCATAAATGCAGAAATTATGTTGTATTTCATGAATGTAAGGGAAATAGAAATTTTAGGTTAGAACTTATGTAAAGGGAAGGGGTTTTAAAATAAACAAATCAAATAAAGGGTTTTAAATTAATTAAAGAGGTAAAATCTTAGGCAGGTGTAAAGAATTTAAATAAAAGATGTGTTGAAATAAAGTTAAATATAATTTTCTAAAGGTAAATATCCAAGATGGCGGACAAAAGGCCATTGTTTACAACAGCTGATTGGAAGGCTATGCTTTAGTTTCAGGTACTCCTATAAACAGGAGTGTTATTTCATATAATTAAATTAAACTAAATTGGTATTTTATTTAGAAGGAGTCATTACGACATTTTTCCATATGAAACAAATTGACATAAATTGTTTTCATTTAAAATAAACAAGGGTTCTAACAAATTGAAGCTTTTTAATGTAAACTTTTGATTTTATTTAGAAAAGTGTGAAATTATATATGAGTATAAAATAAATTGAATCAAACCTAGGTTTGAGTAAGAATAAAGGGAAATGATTTTGATGTGTAGATTTTAAATATTTTAAAAAAACTACAACAAAAGAGGTAAGTTAACCAAGAGATTTTAAATTTGTAAGTGGGTCTAGCTAACCAAAATAATATGTTAATATAAGTTTTCTTTTTTGAATTATAAGTATATATATATTGTTTATTTCATGATTTATGTGTATATAAAATAATATCTTGGTGGTAGGGTAACTTAGAAAGAAAATTGAAATTTTTGCAAATTGGTTTAAAAATGTAAGTTCTATAATAAAGGCAAATGGGCTAGTAGCCATTTAGCAAAGGTTACTCTAGATTTATTAAATATCAATTTCCTTCAGAAATTGCATTGATAAATTTTAAATAAATTTTAATTAAACTTCAGTATGTATAATTGTCATGAAGAAAGGGTTAACCAAATGATAACCAAAGGGTTTTTCATTTTATATAAAAAGGGTTTAATAAATTTTAAAATTTGTAAATTTCTTTGTAAATGATCAAGGATCAGTTCAAAGGGGTGTAACTAGGTTTTAATCAATATAAATAAATTTCATTATGTGGATTTTCATGCCAAAAGGGTTAATCAAATAGTAACCAAAGGGTTAAATATTTTCTAATCAAAGGGTTAAATAAATTTTAAAATTTGTAAATTTCTTTGTAAATGATCGAGGATATGGGTAAACAGGTTAAATATGTTTCAGTAAACTTTTCTTTTTAAATATGTATTTAAATATTATAATTTCAATATGGGAAGGTGTTTGAATTTATTCAGCAGATGTTTTAACAATTTTTATAAAATATGATTTGATGTTCAGTAAATATTTTGATAATCTTGTAGGAGATATGGCTATACGTTTTATATGTAATTTTTGTTTCAGTATGTATTTCATAATTGGTTTTTATATAATTTGATATGTTTTATGAAATTGTTTTTAGGTTGTTTGTTAAAATTGATTGAAATTTTACCTGCTAAAGTAAATAGAATTTGAATTTTAAAAAGGTCATTTAAAATTGATAAAGATATAGAAAAAATTATATCATTTACATGGCTATGTAAAATGTGGCCATAAATAAAGTAGTGTGTTTAGAAAGTTTAAATAAATTGAACAAAATGTGAAAAGTAGGGATCTTTCGGAGTGTGTTGAAAAGTAAGGCTTTGCTTGAATCCAAAAGGGTTAAAGCGAATATTTATAATTTGTAACATTTAAATTATCAGTAAAAAGTTAAGTAAACAAAACCATATATTGACGTTTAAAATCGCAAGGTTGAGAACCTGGGAAAATAAAATAAAATTATGACAAGTTGTAAAGGGTTATATTTTCGACAAGTAAGATTGACCGTCAAGTAGAGCAAAGTTTTGCCCTTTGGCATACTCCGATTGAAAGAAAATAAAATCGTAAATTCTCAATTTAAATTTTAAATGTCAACTAAAATAAGCAGAGTATGGTTTCTTAACTGTGTAAGAACCAACACAAAGGATATTTTTAAGTCAAATAAATTGCAGACTGTGCATTGTAAAATTAAATTTTAAATTTTTTAAAATTAAAAAATAAAGATTTTTTAACTAACTTGCAAACAAACTGAGTATTATTTTAAACAAGTTTCTTACACTCTCCTACAGCTGATATGGTCATTTCGCCGTTTAGATGTCTTTCAAAAGAACCCATCCCCCGGGATGACTTACCCTTTAAGGGTAGAATCCGCAGCAAGTTAGGTTTTTTTTCTTTTTTAAGTCCAGTGACTTGTTCTCTGGCAGATTTTGGCGAGCATTGCTCAGCGTTCGTGGTTTCGGCTGCGAGCGGCTCGTTTCAAAATTCTTGCTCTGCAACGGGTGTTGGTGGGCGGACTTGCGCGCGCGTGCTGGTCAACGGTAGGGTTGACGGCGCCGTGCGTAGGTGGTGGCTCGGTCCGTTGCAACACACACACACACAGTTTAAACCCGTTTAAATACCTTTTTTCCATTCAGTCTCCACAAACGACATGTTTTATATAACATAAAGCTAAGCAGACGCCTTTACTTAAGTTGCATTTATAATTTGATGCACATCGTCATTATAAACCGGATGTATACATATCATTGTTACAGATTAAATTAGCCGGTCACTCAGGAAAAACAAATATTAACGAATGTATGTATCACCACGGGAGTAATAAAACATGGCTAAAGGGTTGGAGATAACGCCTGGGAAAATAGAGGCATTATCTGGAACATTTATCTGTAGGTTTGTTGTCCCTATAACAATAATGTTTTATGAAGTGGGAAATCGAACACCTGATTGGTAACTAAATACAAGCCCATTAATTTAAGGAAGGTTTGGTACAGCGTCAAATATTTTCATTACTAAACGTTTTCTTGGCATCATTCCAACAACTGCTTAAGTTATTGTTGCACGCATCGGCACGTAATGTGTTGCAGTCTTTTCAAGTTAACTCTGACGTCATCGAATAACATACACCATTACCTTAAATGTGCAAAACCGTTAAGCTTTGAGGGGATGGACGGTATTGATAGGAGGTAAGACCTTGATATTAGGTATTATAATGTAATACTGCCACTGCAAAGGAAAAACTATATTATTTCTATCTTTTTATTATTAATTCAGATTTAGTGATATACTAACAAAAGTCTGGAAAATTATATCTCATCTTTAATGGATACCAAGTTATTAAAGTCAAGGTACCTATTATTTGGGAGACCAAGGTACCTATTCACATTTATTCTCAATTTTCCCCAAGTTTAGCAACTCCCTATAACAAATAAATACTTATCTGATATTACATACAACAGTTTACTTATTTGCTAGACGTTAAATGTAGCTGGAAAAAATATGAAATGAATTTCGCGGTTTTATTTAGTGTGACTTATCACAAATTGTGCCTCGAAGGTGATGAGTCTCTCGTTTCATTTAACACATCCTTTGTTAAATTACAGCCGAGACAAAGGCTTCATCAGAGTTCTTTTGTTTAAAACTTGGTCGTTCCCTAATCAGAGAGTATCTGTTGGCAGCAGCTTTATCAAGTGTCTGGTTTCAATGCAAACACTTTATTAAAAATGGAAGATGATGGTTATGTTTTTGTCTCAAATGTCTTGTTTTATACTTATTGATCTGAAGTAAATCCATGTGGAGGTTTGTTTACATTATAGAATCTAATCAAAGTTCATATGTTAAGGTTTGGTCCAGGGGATTTTAAAAATTATTAATATATTGTAAAACAACTATTGTTAAATTATAGTTTAATACAATTTTCTTACTTTATCTCCTCTCCCAAAAGTAAGGGCTTATACTTCCCTCTAAACTGTTCCCACTCTACGTACCTTAGCATCTCTTTTCTCAAAAATAAGGGCTCATACTTAGCACTTCCCTCTAAACTGTTCCCACTCTACGTACCTTAGCATCTCTTTTCTCAAAAGTAAGGGCTAATACTTGGCACTTCCCTCTAAACTGTTCCCACTCTACGTACCTTACCATCTCCTCTCACAAAAGTAAGGGCTCATAACTTGACACTTCCCTCTAAACCGTTCCCACTCTACGTACCTTAGCATCTCCTCTCTCAAAAGTAAGGACTTATATTTGGCACTTCCCTCTAAACTATTCCAACTCTACGTACCTTAGCATCTCTTTTCTCTAAAATAAGGGCTTATACTAGGGACTTCCCTCTAAACTGTTCCCACTCTACGTACCTTAGCATCTCTTTTCTCTAAAATAAGGGCTCATACTTGGCACTTCCCTCTAAACTGTTCCCACTCTACGTACCTTAGCATCTCTTTTCTCTAAAATAATGGCTCATACTTGGCACTTCCCTCTAAACTGTTCCCACTCTACCTACCTTAGCATCTCTTTTCTCAAAAATAAGGGCCCATACTTGGCACTTCCCTCTAAACTGTTCCCACTCTACGTACCTTAGCATCTCTTTTCTCTAAAATAAGGGCTCATACTTGGCACTTCCCTCTAAACTGTTTCCACTCTACGTACCTTAGCATCTCTTTTCTCTATAATTAGGGCTCATACTTGGCACTTCCCTCTAAACTATTCCCACTCTACGTACCTTAGCATCTCTTTTCTCAAAAGTAAGGACTTTTACTTGGCACTACCCTCTAAACTGTTCCCACTCTACGTACCTTAGCATCATCCTCTCACAAATGTAAGGGCTCATATTTGGCACTTCCCTCTAAACTATTCCCACTTTACGTACCTTAGCATCTCTTTTCTCAAAAATAAGGGTTCATCTTGGCACTTCCCTCTAAATTGTTCCCACTCTCACAAAAGTAATTGCTCATATTTCTCACTTCCCATTATACTGTCCCCACTACTCACCATACAATCCCCTTTTGCAGAAGTTAAGGTTTATACTCGGCACTTTCTTTACTCTGTTCGCACTCTACGCACCTCTACTCTCGCAAAAGTAAGCGTTTATACTTGGAACTGTTCTTTACATTGTCCCCACTACGCCCCGTACAATCCCCTCTTGCAAAATTAAGAGTTTATACTCGCCCTTCTCTTACACCGTTCGCCTTCAACACAGCCTACCATCCCCTTCAAGTCAGGGGGTCATATATATATATATATATATATATACTTCTCTTGCACTTGCCTCGTTCTATGCACAATAAAATTTGTTCTGACCCAAGTAAATATTCGTACTTTAGTAAAGATTCATAATTCATCATTCTCCTACGCTGTCCCTATCATAGTATCCTCTGTCATAAAGGGTCATACTTTTTCCTTTATTTAAATTTTACACACTCATCGAACCTTACCATAACTTCTCGCCCAAGTCAAGGTTCATACTTGGCACTTCACCTACACGCAATACCATCCTCCTTCGGACTAAGCTAGGGCTGATACTTTGCCCTTTGTTTGAACTTTTCTCACTATAAATATTTTACTAAACTCGATCGCTTGTCAATTCTCATATTCTTCGTCATTACTAAACCAAAGAATCTAGCCGCTAATACCCCTACCAATCTACGTTTCTTCTATGTCTTCTTAATTTTCAGAAATCATGTTTTTTCTGCATTTCAATATCAATACCGCATCTGGTAATCTAAGGCTATCATATTGTGAAAATACAAAATAGTTTGATTAATATAAATCGTCTTTATACCTAATGCGCAGACATGATTATCACAAAATAAAATTTAAAATGTGTTAATATACGTGGTAGACTAGATCTGTGACTTTTTATGTAAAAAAAGTTTCTAAGGCTTTGTAAACATTATCAGTTTTTACTGTTGAAATTTTATACTGTCAAGTAAATCCAACATCCTCTCTTTCGTGCCATGTTTGTAGACATGCTCGAAGCCTCGTATTAGTAAATTGCATAAAGAAGTGAAATTTATTCTTTGCTCCTTGCTCATCCTTTTTACAATCATTACATTAAGCTTTTGAATAGTAGAAAATATCAATAGCATAAACGTTAAAGGAAACATTAGGGGAAATAAAATCGCCGAACTGACTTAGTATTACATTGATTTATAAGCAATCTTCCGGCAGCTATGTCTAGCTTCCAGCAAGAGGAATGAATAAAACATCTCTCTGAAAGTAACGTATCGATACGGACACTGGTTCAACGAATTTATTGATGGGAGGGGTTCCATTTCATTCAATACAGTATTCATGATCCATTCATTTAACCATATATTTCCTAAAACTATTGTCTAAAAATTTCAGTGTGGAGCTTTAATCTAGTAACTACGGAATAGTTATATTTATTAATAGATTTGCTTAGTCAGTAGAAGTTTTAAAGTTATTCCAGCCTAACAAAGATGCCTATTTCTTGTTTCTCAGCTAACTATTAGGCCTTTCCTTTGCATCCCATTCAAGCAAAAATAGCACTGAGATTACTCGGTGTTATGCTTTCTCTGTCACTAACTGTAGCCAATATAGGACTGCGATTACTTGGCGTTCTGCTTAATGCTAGCCTCTTCCTCTGTCACTAACAGTAGCCAATATAGGATTGCGATTACTTGGCGTTCTGCTTAATGCTAGCCTCTTCCTCTGTCACTAACAGTAGCCAATATAGGGCTGCGATTACTTGGCGTTCTGCTTAATGCTAGCCTCTTCCTCTGTCACTAACAGTAGCCAATATAGGATTGCGATTACTTGGCGTTCTGCTAACTGCTAGCTTCTTCCTCTGTCACCAACAGTAGCCAATATAGGATTGCGATTACTTGGCGTTCTGCTTAATGCTAGCCTCTTCCTCTGTCACTAACAGTAGCCAATATAGGACTGCGATTACTTGGCGTTCTGCTTAATGCTAGCCTCTTCCTCTGTCCCTAACAGTAGCCAATATAGGATTGCGATTACTTGGCGTTCTGCTAACTGCTAGCTTTTTCCTCTGTCACCAACAGTAGCCAATATAGGATTGCGATTACTTGGCGTTCTGCTTAATGCTAGCCTCTTCCTCTGTCACTAACAGTAGCCAATATAGGATTGCGATTACTTGGCGTTCTGCTTAATGCTAGCCTCTTCCTCTGTCACTAGCAGTAGCTAATATAGGACTGCGATTACTTGGCGTTCTGCTTAATGCTAGCCTCTTCCTCTGTCACTAACAGTAGCCAATATAGGACTGCGACTACTCGGCGTTCTTCTAACTGCTAGCTTCTTCCTCTGTCACTAACTGTAGCCAATATAGGATTGCAATTACTTGGCGTTCTGTTTTCTGCTAGCTTCTTCCTCTGTCACTAACTGTAGCCAATATAGGACGGCGATTACTTGGCGTTCTGCTTTCTGCTAGCTTCTTCCTCTGTCACTAACTGTAGCCAATATAGGACGGCGATTACTCGGCATTCTGCTAACTGTTAGCATCTTCCTCTGTTACTAACTGTATCCAATATGGGTCTGTGATTACTCGGCGTTCTGCTAACTGTTAGCATCTTCCTCTGTTACTAACTGTAGCCAATATATGACTGCGATTACTCGGCATTCTGCTAACTGTTAGCATCTTCCTCTGTTACTAACTGTATCCAATATGGGTCTGTGATTACTCGGCATTCTGCTAACTGTTAGCATCTTCCTCTGTTACTAACTGTATCCAATATGGGTCTGTGATTACTCGGCGTTCTGCTAACTGTTAGCTTCTTCCTCTGTCACTAACTGTATCCAATATAGGACGGTGATTACTCGGCGTTCTGCTAACTGTTAGCATCTTCCTCTGTTACTAACTGTATCCAATATGGGACTGTGATTATTTGGCGTTCTGCTTAATGCTAGGTCTTTCGTCCGTCACTCCTTTAAGCCGTAATAGAACTGCTGCTTCTCGGCTTTATGCCTTTTATTAGGCCTCTCTTCTGTCATCTTTTTTAGCACAAATAGTACAGCAATTACGTGGCGTTCTTTGTACTGCTAGGTTTTTCGTCTGTCATTCCTTTAAGGCGTAATAGGGCTGATGTCTCTCGGCGTTGTGCTTTCTATTAGAGCTCTCTTCTGTCGTCTTTTAGGCAGAAATAGGACAGCGATTGCTCGGCGTTCTGCTCAATGCTAGGAATTTCGTCCGTAATTTTTTAATTTCTAAATAGGACTGCTGTTTCTCGCCGTTAGGCTACTTTTTTCGACAGAACAAGTTTTATTCCACAGTGTATTATATAAACGCTAAACATTATTTTGTATTTCTCTCAGATTTATAGTTCAACTGTCTTCTGTGGTCAGACTAAATATATTCTCTTGTAACTTATTTTCAGTAGAAGGTACTTAAAATCAAATTATTCTAAATAGGCACATTGTATTTTGTAGCACTCTTAGCTTCTAGAACTTTTATACCTGGTCGTATTGCCTACTAGTTTTAGTAGCTGCAATACTGAGAGAATATTTTCTAATACACACATGCGAGCTCTTTAAACTACTTAGAATAACAAAACGATAAAAGATTTTCAAAGTGAATTTAGAATATTACAGCTCAATTAAGACGAAAAAAATTGCAGTATTAAGAAATCAAAAGTATCAACTTAGACTTCCCTGTGTAATTATTATCTCTACATCTGTTTTAATACTAGAGATATTTATAATTACAGGACAAATAATTTGAAGCGTTTTAATTTCGCCTTTATAGGAATATTCCTGCGTTGAATGATTCTTGTCACAAAATGAAAAATGTGTCCGAGACTCCTTGGATTTGAGAGAAACGAGTCCAATCCACAGTTATTAACAAATTGCGGGATTGCCAGATTGTGGCGCAATGTTGCTTCATTTAACATGTCTTTGATGAATTACAGTTTAGACAAAGACTTCATCAAAACTTTGAAGCCTTCATTTCAGTTGACTGTTGCAAGACGGGACTTAATAGCGTTTGTACCTCACCGTTCTTTGTACAGATTGAATTCCTTAATAATTCCCACAGCAAGCATCTGGAGTCATCTCTTTAAAAATCAAACGCGATTGTCTAAATTCCCACAAACGGTGGTTCCAATTCCGTATTTGTACCCTAAAATCAACATTAGGACAACAATTCTTACAAGATTATTTCAGGCAGGATAATTGTAAAGTATTTGAGTGCATGTTTATGCCTTTTTTTATTCATATATTCTTTAAATTGTCACATTTTGGCCACCAATAAATTCTGAAAATTATTTACGCAAGTCTTATTTAGATATCGAAAAATATTTCAGAGAAATGGATACAATCCAATTGTAACCGATGTGTGAGTGATCTACAGCAGTGTTTTTTCCATTTGTTTTCATAGTGGGTAGGTAGATCGTCACTTGCCAAGGAAAAATATTTCGTCGTTAATGACTCAAACATAGAAACCACCAGAATTTAGATAGTGATCAAAAACGGATCTTCGATGGGAAAAAATGGTCAACAAGAAACACAATAACGATTAACAATGCTCTTTTTAAATAACCTATTCTTTATTACGGAAGTGGATTAAATATTAAATAATAAAGTTGTGTTAATCTATAGTAATTTTATTTTGAAAGTAAAGAACGACCTCTTTTAAAGGCTTCGCGACCCACAGGTTGAAAAACACTGGTCTACAGGGTAAAATTGTAACAAAATTGTTCTCTACTCTAGGCTCTTTGGTTGTTACTCAATCATTTACATTTTCTTAAAAAAAACTATACTCTCATGAGCTCTTTTTTTATTCAAACCATTTTTCCATTAGGAAAAAATTAATTCCCAATATTTTTTTACAAAAAATAAAAACAATTTCAGCTCCGATGTGCATTTTTTTAAAAATCTTTCTCCTTACTCGGAGTGTCTTGCCATTAGGGAACTTAGATTCATTAAAGCATATCGTCCTAGTTGTGGGACACACTTTAGGTGCTGGGCGTAGAATAAGTGGGCAGAAGATCATAGTAGTAGAAAGTTCTTTCATAAACGACTCCAGGTATGAAACGGCTGTATAAATGAATAGGGGCCTTTTCTGAAAGCGTAATTACTCTCTTCTTTTTTTAGAAGTAGATTTTTGTATTACAAATATGATTATTTTCGACTTAATATCCATGAAGAGTTTGTTGTCAACATTGGATTGTTGTTTTGGCATTGAACCAAAATATTAAATATGTTAATTTAAGACAGTTGTCTTCTGTGGTCATACTAAATATATTCTCTTGTAACTTATTTTTAGTAGAAGGTACTGAAAATCAAATTATCCTAAATAGGCACATAGCATTCTTAGCTTCTAGAACTTTTATACCTGGTCGTATTGCCTACTAGTTTTAGTAGCTGCAATACTGAGAGAATATTTTCTAATACACACATGCGAGCTCTTTAAACTACTTAGAATAACAAAACTATAAAAGATTTTCGAAGTGAATTTAGAATATTGCAGCTCAATCAAGACGAAAAAAATTGCAGTAATAAGAAATCAAAAGTATCAACTTAGACTTCCCTGTGTAATTATTATCTTTACATCTGTTTTATTACTAGAGAGATTTATAATTACAGGACAAATATTTTGAAGCGTTCTAATTTCGCCTTTATAGGAATATTCCTGCGTTGAATGATTCTTGTCACAAAATGTAAAATGTGTCCGAGACTCCTTGGATTTGAGAGAAACGAGTCCAATCCACAGTTAGTAACAAATTGCGGGATTGCCAGATTGTGGCGCAATGTTGCTTCATTTAACATGTCTTTGATGAATCACAGTTTAGACAAAGACTTCATCAAAACTTTGAAGCCTAAATTTCAGTTGACTGTAGCAAGACGGGACCTTAATAGCGTTTATACCTCACCGTTCTTTGTACAGATTGAATTCCTTAATAATTCCCACAGCAAGCATCTGGATTCTTCTCTTTGTAACCAAACGCGATTGTCTAAATCCCCACAAACCGTGGTTCCAATTCCGTATTTGTACCCTAAAATCAACATTAGGACAACAATTAGTACAAGATTATTTAAGGCAGGATAATTGTAAAGTATTTGAGTGCATGTTTATGCCTTTTTCTATTCGTATATTCTTTAAATTGTCAAATTTTGGCCACCAATCAATTCTGAAAATTATTTACGCGTCTTATTTAGATATCGAAAAATATTTCAGTAAAAAGGATACAATCCAATTGTAACCGATGTGTGAGTGGTTTACAGCAGTGTTTTTTCCATTTGTTTTCATAGCGGGTAGGTAGATCGTCACTTACCAAGGAAAAATATTTAGCGAACACTGATGAGCGCACTCAGTAAGAAATGGGTTCACCAAAAAAAATTAACTTAAACGAAAAAACAGTTTTATTTATTTTCCGAATGACGTTTATATTAGAGAATATCATATTACAACCACCAAATCATATATACATGTCTAGAAAATAATTTTAAAGATTTTGGAAA
Source organism: Prosapia bicincta (assembly GCA_036971475.1). Classification (NCBI taxonomy): domain Eukaryota; kingdom Metazoa; phylum Arthropoda; class Insecta; order Hemiptera; family Cercopidae; genus Prosapia; species Prosapia bicincta. Next base: position 67,402,086 of record JBAIZL010000001.1, read on the forward strand.
AAGAAATCTGCCATTTTTTCTCGGCACAATAATCGAAAGAAAAACACTGGGCAAAGGTGTATTATAAATATATTTTTTATTTAATATTTGAAATGTTTGATTAATTTTCCACTTTTTACTTATGCTAGATGATGTTTTCGTTAATGAATCAAACAAAGAAACCACCAGAATGTAGATAGTGAGCAAGAACGGATCTTCGTTGGGAAAAAATGGTCAACAAGAAACACAATAGCGATTAACAATGCCCTTTTTAAATAACCTATTCTTTATTACGGAAGTGGATTAAATAATAAATAATAAAGTTGTGTTGATCTATAGTAATTTTATTTTGAAAGTATAGGACGACCTTTTTTAAAGGCTTCACGACCCACAGGTTGAAAAACACTGGTCTACAGGATAAAATTGTAACAAAAATGTTCTCTACTATAGGTTCTTTGGTTGCTACTCAATCATTTACATTTTATTAAAAAAAAACTATACTCTCATGAGCTCTTTTTTTATTCAAACCATTTTTTCATTGGGAAAAAAATTAATTCCTAATATTTTTTTACAAAAAATAAAAACAATATCAGCTCCGATGTGCATTTTTTAAAAAAATATTTCTCCATACTCCGAGTGTCTTGCCATTAGAGAACTTAGATTCATTAAAGCATATTGTCCTAGTTGTGAGACACACTTTAGGTGCTGGTCGTAGAATAAGTGGGCAGAAGATCATAGTAGTAGAAAAAGCTTTCAGAAACTACTCCAGGTGTAAATCGGCTGTATAAATGAATAAAGGTCTTTTCTGAAAGCGTAATTACACTCTTCTTTTTTTAGAAGTAGATTTTTGTATTACTAATATGATTATTTTCGTCTTAATATCCATGAAGAGTTTGTTGTCAACATTGGATTGTTGTTTTGGCATTGAACCAAAATATTAAATATGTTAATTTATGTAATTACATTTCGCAATATAGAATGTCCCTTGGATTGTACGACATTAGAAGAAATAGCATGCGCGTGCGTGTGCATGAAGGAATTCACGTTAATATGAGAAGATAGAGTTGAATTCCACTGCATTTTATATTTTTAAACGTTTTTGGGAAGTTTAAACTGAAGGCGACCCTCAACACAATGACGTAGTAGCCTGTCATTCCTTGTGTAATTTACAGGAGGAATTCATAATTTTCATTTTCGTTGTTTGTGACAATCTCTTTACGCACATGTAATAAATCGCCCCAAGTTTGCGGATTCAGTAACCCTGAATAAGGACGTCGCTTTATCAATCTCTCTTGTTTTATAAAACTCCAACGGAAAATTTTTTAAACAAAATACTTTCACGACAAGATGTTATATCATGATTCAGGTTTCAAAGCGGTTGATATTGTTTTAGATCATTTTGTTGTAAAAAACATTCACTGAAAATTATACAACACTACTGATGATAAAGAGCCGTTAAAGCCTTGTATTTCATAACGAAAATTGAAGAATATATATACAACTATTTTATATTTTATTTATCTTATATAATGACATAAAATAGATAATATGATTGCTATTATTATAAGCATAAGAACATTGAGATGAATTGAGGTGGCATGAAATTTTAATTCCCAAATAAATAAATAATGTAACCAAATCAATGCCAATCAAAATTTATTATTCAATCTGATTTCCAAACTAGAATTTAGCTATAACTATGAGTGTGTACCAACCTTTGAGCCGCCAATCACTATCGTTTTAAAAACGGGGCTCAGCGAGTCTCTTTGCTTCTACAACTAAAGATGATAAATAAATCTGGGATTTATAAAATAAATTGTAATTCATGTAGTAAAATTTATATTGGCCAAAAAAAAGAAAAATATTAACCAGATTTAATGAACATATTAGCCATATAAAATTTCAAAGACCTGAAATATCTAGTGTTGCAGAACATATTCTAAACACTAAACACACTTTAGAATTAAATGATCTCAAATTATTTAAAACTGTTAATTCAAAAGGTCTTTTGAATAGTTTTGAAAGTTTGTACATTCACAAATATGACGAAAATAATTTATTAAATTGTGATAAAGGGCCTATCCCTAAATCTCAGTTAAATTCATTAATTAGGAGATAGTTATAACCTTTTTTGTTAATTATTAAGATTATTGTTTTTTAGTAAAATTTAAATAAGGGTCTTTCACCGCGGGAGTTGAAAGACCGGACCACGTTGCAGAGGGGGAATTTACTGCAACGTGATTGGTCGTACTAGTTTTTTAAAATAAGGGGCGTGGCGAAGTAGTTACCGGTTTATGCCTATATATTTGTTGTTATTCAAAGTTAGTTGTATTTTTTAAATACCTCTGAAGATGATTGATGAGCAATTGAAATGTACATAATTTTAAATAAATGTTATTTGTGGTTTAGAGGTTTTATTTATTTAAAAATAAACATTACGCCACAGTTGCTTCACACAGTTATAGGGAGAGTTGTATTTCTGTAAAGATGCAAATTTTAATTTAAAACATAATAGCCTAAAAAATTGAGGTTATCCAACATGAAGTTATATTAGTTTCGGTAAAAAACCGCGTGGGGAGATGGTTTATACAAACTTGCCACACTGCAGCGACAGCGCTACCGTTGAAGTTGGAGTTAACAAGAAGATTTAGCAACTTAATTGAATTAGAAGAAATAAAGACAAACAAATTATTAAATGGAAGTTAAAAAATTGAAATAACACATTGGAGTAAAGAAAAGTCTTTCACAAAAATTGAAACTAATTAAAATTCAAAATTACGAAATAAACAAAGTCAGTCACCATAGCAACGGCTTTCTCATTGGTTAAAAATGTAAGATGGATATCAGAAAGGCGGAAGTTTGAAGAAATTGTTGACGACGAAGCCAAAAAGATGACGCTTAGTCAGAACAGTTTGAACAGTGACCGAGTGAGGTCGTATTGATACACGCAGAACCATTAACAACCCAATATGTGGTAAGAAGTCCGTATAAAGTGCTACGATGTGACCTGGGGAGTGTACAAATATGTGAGATGAGGCTCATATATGTTTCTACCAACATTTCGACCAAGAAAATGAAAAAAGAAGCCGAACTTTACTAAATTCACCGACGCCATGCCATGCAGTGAAGCCTATACCCAAATCCCATGGAAGCTGTGAACAGGCCCAAAGACAACCCAACTATAGAAGATACCTAACGTTTTGCAGTATAAGGTCATATAAACAATTTAATTTTCTTTTATATAAAATTTTATTTCAACACATATTAACTTAAAATCAAAATTAACAAAAAATTGAATAACCTAAGTGACTGAAAACTCTCTTAGGTTACCTAAATTAATTAACAAATATTCAAAATTGATTTCCATTCAAACGTTTGCCTGAAGTGTAAATAAACGTATTGTGTTTAAATAGTTTTATCTGATATGGCTTTATTCTTGAAAAATGTATGAAATCCTTTGACTTAGTATATAAGTATGAGCAGGAACTTTATATTAAATGCGTAACATGATATAATTAACTAGGTTAACCTATAAATAGGTAAATGTTAACCAGAGTCTATTAGTGAATTAAAAGGATTGTTTGTTAAAAGGCATAGCCTAAAGTAACTGGAAATTAACCGTAAAATGTTTGAAAGTGAACAAGACTCTAAAAGACGTAAAATTTAACTAGAATACTCAAAATTATGTGCAAATTAATTATAATAATTAAATTTAAATAGATGATAGTAGATATATTAGGCAATTTTGGATTTTGATAATAATATTAGAAAAGGATATAGTATGTATATATATAAGTTACGTTTTATATTAAGCAAGAAAGGTTTTTAAAAATGATTTTTATTTTTACAAACCTTTGAATTTAATAAACAATTAATTTAGAAAACTGTTACATAAATTTTACTTAATAAAACAATACAATTGATATGCACTCAATCGGAGTGGAAAACGTCTGTGCGATACAGAGGCGACTTACACACTGCCGGGGCTCTGTTCTCACACCTATATAATACTAAAGCTGCGTAAGCAGGAATTTTCCTAGCACGCATTTAATTATGAAATGTTCACATAAAATGTTTATATAACTCCTCCATCCCTAAAGAGAACTTCGGGGGTTGGCGAAGTTTCGGCGTTGGTTGAAGTCTTCTTCTTCTTCCTGATGAGGGCGAAGTATATAAGCTGCTGAATAGGCCTCCGTAAAGGGCAATTTTCGGCATGGGTTGAAGTCCTCTTCACTGGAGAAAGTCACCAGGCAAAGGTTGATTTCCAAGATCCAGTTAAATGGGTTGTCTGCGATTTCCAACGGAGTATCCTCGTAGTTTGTAGGCGTTATTGTTTTTGATGATGGGCATTTTACAGTCTAATTTTCTGTTCATTATAATTCAACTGAGCAAAAGTATTTGGAGTTGATTAATACAATTTATAATGAGTCTTTTCTATCATAGGTTAGATACAAAATGTTTATAACATATAAAATTGTTATCAGAATCTAATTTTTGTTCTACAAAATTTACATTGATTACAATAAAAGTTTTATATAATTTTTCATAATTTCTACCATCATTTACATTCAACTTGCCTGTTATAGATTTGATAAGGATTCTAGTCAGTTTATAAGAATTCTTTTTGATTTGTTATCTCTTTAAGAGTATAGTTTCTAATTTTCTTCAATTACATTTCTTTTTGTGATTAACATATTTCAAATAATTAACAATATTTATTACCATAATTAGTTACATATCATTTAATTAATTACAAAAGTTTGTAACACATACAATTAATAAAAACAATGTTGTTTAAAAGTTTAATAAAGTTTCTTGCATAGAACTAGTGGACAAAGGTATGGTAGGGATTTTAATTTGATTGTGTCGAATATGAACAAGAAGGATTTTGGTCATTAATTACATTTTTTATCTTCCTAGGCCTTTTAATTTTCGACAAATGTATTTTGTCTTTTGTGTTATGATGTCTAGGCTTTATTTTTCCAGTTTTTCTTTCTTTATCTATCGAAGCTATTTCTTCCTTGTTATATCTGTTTTTAGTTTTGCTTTGCTTCTGAACTGATTTTATATAAACTTCAGATGGTATTTCTGGAAGTGGTTCTTTGTTTACATTCCTTTTTTCTAAAACTTTTTCTTTAATTCTTTGATTGCTATCCCTAATGTTTTCGTAAAGTATTTTTGTCTTTTATTTATGGTTTAAAACGTAGTCATTTATAATTTGTTTTTCTAAATCTATATCTAATAAATTGTTTGAATTTATGTGTCCAAATAAGACTTCGCACGGCGTTAATTTTGTGACTGAATGTATGCTATTGTTATAGGCAATTATAGCATATTTGACTTTCTTAATTATACTGTCTTTTTTAAATTCGATTTGATTATTTAACAGCCTTATGTGTTCTATTAAGGTGGAATGAAATCTTTCACATAATCCGTTTGATTGGGGGTTTTGTGTACTGATAAAATGAATTTTGATTTTATGCAGGTCTAATATCTCCTTCACAATTCTGTTATTAAACTCCGTTCCATTGTCTGAGATAATAACTGTTGGTAAGCAGAAATGCGCAAAGTAATCTAATAACTTGTCTGCAATCTCTGTAGCTTGAGAGCTTCCCAAGCGATAAGCTTGAGCATACTTTGTGAAACTGTCGACAATGCTGATAAACGCATTCTTCTCTAAAGAGATAGTGTCGATGTGAATTATCTGGAAAGGCCTTGCAGCTGTTGGTGTCAAGTTCATTTCTAGCTGTAAGGGAATTCTGTCTTATTTGGTTCTTTGACATATGTCACACTGATTTATGAAATTTTGGATTAGTGATTTTAAATTGGGCCAATAATATCTTCGCTTAATTTGTTCGTATGTTTCTTGTATCCCTCGGTGATTGGTTTTGCTGACATGATAATTACTTGTCGTTTCTAAGGTATCTTCTTCCGAAGTTAGGTCTAAGAGTTTGTTATTACACTTAACCAAATTTAGTTCAGTTTGTTTGAAATTTTTGGCTACGCATGATGCAAATGTCTCGTAAAAATCGTCTTCAAAATATAGATTTTATTTTATTTTGGGTACCAAATATGATTTTACAAAGTTAACTATGTCTTCTTTAAAATTATTTTCTGATATTTCGACCATTAAACGAATTTTTGAAGTTCCGAATAGTTTTATAATTTTTACTTTCTTTGGCTCATATTTTACTAATGACAAAAATATTTGATTTTTTCCAAAGTTTACAGGCTCGTCGGAAATTGGTATTTCAATTTGGGTGTTTCCTTCGAAGTTGGAATGCACGGTTTGACTGTCACTTTCTTGATCGTACTCTAAGTTGGCATTATCTGTTGCGTCGAGTTGTACGACCATAGACTCATTATCTTCATTCAATTCCGGGAAGTAACGACTCAGTAAGTTCGCTGGAGATAATTCAAGGTCTGGTTCTACAGTGTGTTGGGTGTTTGTTGACCTTTTATCAGTAACATTCAATAGTATTCTAGACAAAGCATCGGCATTTTGGTTTAATTTGCCTTTTTTGTATCTTATGTCATAATCATATTCTTCTAATTTTAATCTCCATCTTAAAAGCTTGGAATTTGGTTCTTTAACTGAAAATAACCATTGTAAAGGTTTATGGTCTGTATAAATTTTAAATTTCCTTCCAAATAAATAAGGCCTGAAATGTTTAGTTGCCCATACGATCGCTAATAACTCTTTTTCAATCGCGGAGTAATTAGTTTCGCTGTCGTTTAAAGTTCTGCTGGCATACGCTATAGGAAGGTCCTTTCCATTTTTGTCTTGGCTTAAAATTGCTCCTAGTGCAAAATTACTAGCGTCTGTTGTTAGAGTAAACTCCTTTTCAAAATCTGGGTATTGTAGAAGGGGCTCGTTAGTCAATATATTTTTACATGTTTCAAAACATTCTATGAAGTCTGGATTTTCTATATTTATTTTTGCGTTTTTCTTTAAACAGTTAGTAAACGGTTTTGTTACCTTGGCGAAGTTTTTAATAAATTTTCGATAATAGCCTATTAGTCCTAAAAATCCTTTAATTTGTTTGGTGGTTTTGGGTATTGGATAGTTTTTGATTGCCAAAATCTTTGCTGGGTTAGGTTTTACGCCTTCCGGTGTAACAACATGCCCTAGATACGCTACTTCTTTTCTTAAAAATTCTGTTTTATCCAGCTGTACTTTAAAGTTGGCTTTGCGTAGTCTGTCGAATACTTCTTTAAGTCTTTGTATATGTTCTTGGAGGCTAGTGGAGTAAATTATAATGTCGTCTAAATAAACTAAACATATTTCATTTTGGATGCCTCTCAGAATATTATTCATAATTCTTTGAAATGTAGGGGGGCTATTCTTTAGTCCAAATGGCATTCTTAAAAATTCGTAGTGTCCTGTTTCTGTTGAAAACGCTGTTTTTTCTATGCTATTTTTATCCATTTCTACTTGGTGAAATCCTGAGGCTAAATCTAAAGTCGTAAAATACTGAGATCGTCCTAATTTATCTAATATGTCGGTAATGTTTGGCAAGGGAAATTTATCGTCAATTGTTTTTTTGTTTAATCCTCTAAAATCTATTACTAATCGAAATTTTCTTTTGCCAGAAGCGTCTTGTTTTTTGGGTACAATCCAGACAGGAGAGTTCCATGGAGAATTTGAAGGTCTAATAATTCCTTGTTCAAGCATGTCCTCAGTTTGTTTATTAATTTCGTTCTTGTAAATTTCTGGATATCTATAATTTCTGGAGTATACGGGAATTTCATCAGTAGTCCTAATAACATGTTTTATTTGGTTGGTAAAAGTTAAATCGTTTCCCTCAATATGGAATAAATCTGCATAATCTTTTATTAAACTTGTTATAGCGGATTTTTCTTCCGAGTTCATGTGTTCCATTCTAAATTTTGATAAATCTAAATTTTTTTTTCTTGAAATTTTTTGTTTATAATCTAATAAATTGAAATTAGCGTTCATTTGCATTGCATCAGGTCTAAGGATATTGTATTCTTCTAAAGATTTTAATTCTAATGGTTCATTTACTGTTAATTCTACATTTACTTCTGTGTTGTTTATTATAGGGCAGTAGGCTTCTCCCTTGTGTACTGAGACTATACACTGCGGAATTTCTAATCCATTTAAGTTTTTGTATGGTAAGAGTCCTTCTCCATCTTGAATATTTTGTATTCTAAATTTAATCATTTGGCTAGCGCGGGCTTGTATAACATAACTTGTTCCCTTTTTTGCTTTCTGTTCCTGACATTCGCTTTTATTATTATTATTATTATTATTTTGTTCTTCTGTGTTAAAATATTTGATCGGCATTTGCTTATTGCGAAATATTAATTTATCATTCACAAAATTTAAATTAATTTTTAATTCTTTTATGTTATCTAATCCAAGGAGTAAGTCAAAATCTTTATGGAAATCAAATAAATAGAATTTGGTTGTTTCTTTTCCTAAAAGTGGTAGCGTACAACTGTATTTTTCTTTTGATACTCCATGAGCTGTACTCACTTCAAATGGCTCTTGTTTTAGAGTGTTTTTGAAAAATTGGAAAGCTATTGATTTTTTAATAAATAATCTCGTACTTCCAGTGTCAATCAGCATCTTTAAATTGGTCTTGGGATCGTGGATGTACGGTAGTTCGTTTGTGTCGTCTTCTATATGCATTATGGAAAATGTCTTTTTAATGTGGTTAGTCCTAAAAAATGATTTTGGGTATGATTGTCCTCTTGAGTGAATCCGCATTTACTCTTGCGTGGAATCGTCAAAGTCTATGTAGCTGTCAGGGTCCTCTTGCGGTTCATAATCTGTTTGTTCGGTCAAATAAGAGTTGGTCATTTGTTCAGTCAATCGATTCATAGTTTGATCGTAATTTTCTTCTTCTATTGGTTTCCCTGTCATCTGATAAAGTCTATTTTGTCTAATTGTGTTCCCTGTTTCACGTGTGGAAATGCTCATTGGTTCTGGTTCAAATTTTTGATGAACTTTTAATGGTGTGTAGTTGTTAGACTGTCTCGGTTGTTGATTTTGCTGTACGTATGAGTTAGGTTTAGTAAATTGGTTAGGATTATTTTGGTAGTTGGGCCTATAATTTTGGAAGGTTTGCTTGTTAGGAAGGGGTTTGCGAATAGGCGGGTATTGTGGGGCCCTAGGTGGAATGTTCTGTTTTATATTTTGAAATAATTTGTTATTTTTAAATTGAAAGTCATTAGTGAGCATATTAAGTGCTTCACTAAGAGTGTTAGGGTTCTTGGTACGCATTAGTGACCCGATGGGTTCATGCAAACCCTTAAGGAGAACTCTTAAAGCTAGTTTCTGAACGTATTCTATTAAAACGTCTTTAGCCATCTGCCTTTGAGGCTCTTTATTCATAAAAAATGAAATTTGTAAATTTAGTAACTTTTGAATTTTCTCATAGAATTGAAATGGTGATTCGTTACTTTCTTGTTTTAATTCTGACATCTCTAAGTTTAATGTGAAACAATCTCTTTTGTCTGAATAACTAATTAATAATACTTTTCTAGTTTCGTGCCAATTGTAAGAGTTAGAGTTTACAACCATTTCCAGTGCTTGGCCCTTTAATTTAGAAAGAATAGAGGAGAACAGATACTCATTTTGAAAATCCTCTGGATTTTCGCTTACATAAAACTTATTTACTATCTTATCACATATTGAGATAAATCTGTGGAGCATAGTGGGCTCTCCACTATACTCAGGAATCATATCTAGATATTCCTTCTTTAATGTTGGCGTTGCCATTTTAAAATATTATTTTCTTTAAAATAATAAAATTAAAAATCAATTATATAAAATTAAAAAGTATTTACTCTACTTTTTCTTAATTCTATATCTTAAGATCTACTTACAAGTTGATCCAAAATACTTTGCTCATTTGAACAACTTTCACTTTTCACTTTTCACCTACACGATATTCGCTCGTGTTCTTAATAGATATGCGCTCTATTAAGTGGTTGTAGATATTCACTCTACTTAAAGTTTCCTCAATTAACGGTTAAAACCGACGGACGTTATATTCACTAACTTCCTTGAGATGTCCTACCGACTGCGCCAGTTACGTTTTATATTAAGCAAGAAAGGTTTTTAAAAATGATTTTTATTTTTACAAACCTTTGAATTTAATAAACAATTAATTTAGAAAACTGTTACATAAATTTTACTTAATAAAACAATACAATTGATATGCACTCAATCGGAGTGGAAAACGTCTGTGCGATACAGAGGCGTCTTACACACTGCCGGGGCTCTGTTCTCACACCTATTTAATACTAAAGCTGCGTAAGCAGGAATTTTCCTAGCACGCATTTAATTACGAAATGTTCACATAAAATGTTTATATAACTTATATATATATATATATATATATATATATATATATATGTGTGTGTGTGTTAATATAAATAATAATAAAATTGTAAAAATAATAAAGGGGACATCTTCTGTACTAATACCATGAAACCAGATAGTCAAGGTAATTCAATAGTAAGATTAGGTAAAATTAAAAAAGCTAAATCCTGTTAATTAAAATAAATCAAATATTAATAAGTAATTCTAAATCCAAACATATAATAAAAAGTTTATAGTTTCCAATTATCTGTGTTTTCATTTAAAATAAAATAAGGTCACTAGGTATCCATGTATAGTCTTTAAGTCACAAGTGTTTCTCAAAGATTCCACTACCCCGAAAGGAGCTTAAAGAGGCTTATGGGAGGCTAATTGGTTTTCATAAAAAATTCAGGAGTTGGTTCTCCTGAGACGTTTATTCCTTGAGATACAGGTCTCGAACCAAGGTTCGTAGTCAAGAGATAAACCATTACTCTCTTACGGACAATGTGTGGTAAAATGGAGATAGGTGAAGAGTAAGAGAAAATGCTAGTCGGAGGGCAAAGCAGCGGTGGGGAAGGTAAAGATCCGGGAGAACACACACACACCCACCCACCCACACACACACACACACACACACACACACACACACACACACACACACACACACACACACACACACACACACACACACACACACACACACACACACACACACACACAAACACACACACACACACACACACACACACACACACACACACACACACTCACACACTGGTAATATATAACCACAGACCACACAGGTCTGCAATAACTTGGACAAACATTCTTGTCTGCGACTCGTAACATGGACCGCATGGAGAACGCTTTGACTGAAATACTGATTTTACTAAGGCTTTATTGTTTTCAATGTAAAGTCCTACAAAAGCAATACCTATACTACAACAAGCCTAATTTGTTTATTTCTTTCAGTAGCAAGGCAATGGCGGTGTAAGTACATTGAACTTACGTTTGCTTTAGTTGCGTAGTCTAGAGTTGGAGGAGATGTTTACTGGAACAAGAGTATAAAAGTCCGCCATGTCTAAAGGGGATTGACTTTATCTTCTCCATTTTGCATACATTGCCGTTACTGCCGCAACAATACTTAACGTGGCAAAGTTAACCATTTTATATAAATATACACTTTAAAAAAAAGTGTCAACATTAAGAAATGAAATTAACACAAAATCGTTGAAACAACAGTGTTTCTAAGAAACTTTTGTTATTTTTGGATATCTCTTTTTAGAAAGTTTAAAGTTATTTAAAGAATATACAAAGAATAATTAAAACTTTTATATTATTTTTCAATACAGATTTTAAAATTACACACAATCATTCGCGATGTGCACATATTACATATATTTGTTCAGTATATACAAGTACTGTATATTGCATATATAACATGACTGAACAATTTTCAAAAGTAAACAGCATCATCGGAAAACAAATATAAACCAGCGCTAATAAAAACAATTAATATTAATTAGGAAGAAGAGAGAAACAACAAATCAAAACTGGTAAAAATGACAACAAAATAAATTCCAAAAGGGCCCAATAAATTTGACATAAAACATAATACAATGAAAAGAATAGTTACAACAACAAAAAGAAAATTTGAACAAAATTTAATTACACGTTTGTAATTACAAAAATTGTACAAGGACATTATTTAAAAATACTAACATAAAAATTCTTTAAACTGTAGGAACGAAGATCTAACATCAATTAATAATCGTATTGTGCTTAAATGAAGCTGAATAAGTCATGGATAGTTATTGCATTAAATTTTAAATTGAACATAGAGACAACAAATTAAAAGAACTGTATAAGAAGCACCTCATCACATATAAACCGGATGTAATCAAACTTGAACAAAAACTTTTCTACACATTAAATATCCCTAGAGCATACTGTTCCTAGTAGAAACATTTATAAATGTGTGTATATATATATATATATATTCCTTCCTTCACGGATGGAAAAATATGATGAATAGTTACTATCTGAAGTACATCCGTTCATTCTGGAGTCCATAAATTCGCAGTTCCGACGTTTCACTAGAATCTCATCCAGCATTGACGAGGTGAACCCAACAACAGTAGAAGAGCACGATGGATGAGATTCTAGCGAAACGTCGGAACTGCGAATTTATGGACTGCAGAATGAACGGATGTACTCCAGATAGTAACTATTCATCATATATATATATATATATATATATATATATATATATATATATATATATATATATATCACTTTCACTTATGTACTTAAACAAGAATCTTACTTGGTATTTATGCGAGTACTTTCAGAGACTAGTAAGTGCCTCCATCTTCCGGCATACTGAACGTATTTTGGACTGCGAGCTGTGTGGAATCTGCCGTTGACCTTGATGTACCGTTAACTTCTATTTTCAGCTTCACTGCACTGTGCGAGTTTTTAGCGTTCGTCTTGGGGTTTATATTGTCTATTAGATTGAATAATTTGTCGTTTTTTGATTTTATTTGTATCTGTTCGTTGATGATGTTATTTTTATTTTTATAAATTTCTAGTTGTTCCCAGATTGTCATTTTGAGGCCTTTTTGAACTTTTTTTATTAGGTGTACGTTTTCTAATGTGGGGAATGTGTGTTTGTTTTTGTTTATATATATATATATATATATATATATATATATATATATATACAAATTGGATTGTTGTTTTGGCATTGAACCAAAATATTAAATATGTTAATTTATGTAATTACATTTCGCAATATAGAATGTCCCTTGGAGTGTACGACATTAGAAGAAATAGCATGCGCGTTCGTGTGCATGAAGGAATTAACGTTAATATGAGAAGTTAGAGTTGAATTCCACCTCTATAAAATTTCAAAGACCTGAAAAATCTAGTGTTGCAGAACATATTCTAAACACTAAACACACTTTAGATTTAAATGATCTCAAATTATTTAAAACTGTTAATTCAAAAGGTCTTTTGAATAGTTTTGAAAGTTTGTACATTCACAAATATGACGAAAATAATTTATTAAATTGTGATAAAGGGCCTATCCCTAAATCTCAGTTATATTCATTAATTAGGAGATAGTTATAAACTTTTTTGTTAATTATCAATATTATTGTTTTTTAGTAAAATTGAAATAGTTGTAGCGGTAACTCTTCACCGCGGGAGTTGAAAGACCCGACCACGTTGCAGAGGGGGAATTTACTGCAACGTGATTGGTCGTACTAGTTTTTTAAAATAAAGGGCGTGGCGAAGTAGTTACCGGTTTATGCCTATATGTTTGTTGTATTATGTTGTTTAAAGTTAGTTGTATTTTTTAAATACCTCTGAAGATGATTGCTGAGCACTTTCACTGCTTCAAACTTCGTGACATTCTGTAGCGAGAATAAGACTCATGCTTAATTGAACAACTTGTTTTTTTTTTAATTATCATATCTTTTAGTTTTTAGGTCAATTTTAAAATTAAATACAATTATTATCAACATCAAAAAACAAAAGTTGATAAATATATATATTTTCAAAAAAAAAACGATCCAACTTAAACTAAACCACAGCCATGTAAATAAAATATTTTTATCGTTTGCGCATAAAGGGAAATCTTGAAAGAACCAATATCATATGGAAAGTATTTGTCACGTAGTTGCGTTGCCGATATCGTTCTCCAGTCACGTAGCGAATGCCTTGTAAGCCTGTGAACGCTGTACTTTTGTGTACACTAGAATATTGATTAGATATGTGGGGGATGAATGTAATCTGTGGCATGGCACAGATCATCATCGTGCTACTTTTTCACTATTTCCTTCTCTAAAATTTATCTGTAAATACCAGGGCGCTCTCGAGATCTAACTGAATAGATCGTATGCCTGCCCAGGACCTAATCTAATGGTAATGCCCTTAGATAAGGCCAACCTAGCTTGGATAAAAGACCAATTGTATTACTTGGACCGAACCAATTAGATGAGCCCGAAAATTGTGGCACCAAGTCCCTCGTTCAGGCCTGACTCTAGTCACGAGTTTGCGATTGAACTCGTGGGGGACATGACTTCTCGTTCTGTACTGTAGACAACCCAAACATATGCACTATCTTCGTAAACTTTGGTGATTTTGTTCACACTCTTCATTTTCACATCTTTATCTCTTCACAGTATTTTGACAAGAACTGGCAAAATTTAGACAGCAAGGCACTTGAGGATTATTTCTTCCCATATCTACACAATAATAAGTCTGAAATATAGTATGTGTGGGGTTATTTCATAAAGTTCGTTATAGTTGTTTCAGTTGTTTTAAGAATTTTCACTTTCTACTGAATAATCTTCAGAAAATGTCAGTATTTGAATTCTCGAAGTGTCCGTTTAGTAAGTACTACTTGGATTTATTTGTTGTGATACTTGAATAACAATTACGATTTGAATAATGAATCACGATTGCAAACACATTTGGAAAAACATATTTTTAGTGAGATAAAAAAAACTGAATAAGCGATAACTAAGGAAAACAAATATTCATGTTACATATAATTTCAATAAATCCAAAATGCATAAATAAACCGAATAGAAAAACAATATCTTAGGTGCTAAAATAATCACTTATCTATAGAAAAAGTTTTTTCGATAAAACAAAATAAGTACTCAATTTATTAAAGAGATAAACGTAAATAAATTTGGTATTTCAAAAATTTAATCTCTTTTTCAATCTGCCGAAGTGACATATTAGTCCCAGCCGCAGAGTCTCGCGTTGCCACCACTCATCACTCTTGCTAATTAGCTAGCCACAGTCCACTACTGAAGCTTACCTAAACCATGTGTCTGCTTTTGTTAATTTAGCAACGCCAGACGATTTTGCAGATAACAAATAGCATACGTTTTACTGAAATTAAAATTTAATTTAAGATATCTGTAAATACATATTACATAATTATAATATTCACTATAAGTAACCTCATTCTGTAAATGAAGAAATACCATCATGTCCTCTTGCTTTATATCTCTATCGATCCACTCCTTATTGCACCACACATTATCTCCTACCTGCGTATTGCCTCATTCTTTTTCGCTTCCTTCCTTATATCATCAATTGTTATAGCCTCACTTGTTACACCATCATTCTTTGTAACCTCATTCCTTATTGACCCACTCCCTGTAACCTCATTCCTTATTGCGTCACTAATCATCTCCTCACTGCTTATTGCGTTATTCCTTTTTGCTTCGTTCCCTATGGCTTCACTTCTTATAGCTTCAATTGTTATAGCATCATTCCTTGTAGCCTAATTCCTTATTGACTCCCTCCTTGTAGACACATTCTTTATTGTATTACAACTCAGCCCCTCACTGCTTATTGCTTTGTTCATTTTTGCTTCACTTCTTAAGGCTTCACTCCTATTAGTCTCACTCCTTATAACATCACTACTTGTAGCCTTATTCCTTAATGACTCATTCCTTGTAGCCTCAATCCTTATTGCATCACACGTTATCGCCCCACTGCTTATTGCCTCATTCCTTTTTGCTTCACTCCTTATGATTTCTCTCTTTTTTGCATCATTCCTTGTAGCCTCATTCCTTATTCCATCACAACTCATCCCCTCACGGTTTATTGCCAAATTCCTTGTTGTCTCACACATTATTGCTCCAATCGTTGTTACATCACTCTATATCGTCTCATATCTTATTGCCTCAATCGTTATTGCATCGCACCTTATTCCCTCAAATCCCATTGTATTACTTATTATTATCTCATTCTATTTTGCATCTATTGTTATTGACTCACTCATTATTGTCTCTCTTCTTGTAGCCTAATTCCATATTGCATCACTCCGTATCGTCTTTCTTCGTGCTGTCTCACACCTTTTTGCCTCAATCATTATTGCATCATTTCATATCGCTTTACATTTTATTGAATACTTACTATTGCATCACTTATTGTCGTCTCACTCATTTTTGCATTTCTGGTTATCGTCTCATTTCTTGTAGCCTCACTCCTTATTACATCACTCCGTATTGTCTCTCTTCTTCTAGCTTCACTCTTTATCACATCATTCTGTATCGTCTCACACCTTATCTCCTCACAATCATACTGCTTCACTTAATATCGTCTCACTCTTTCTTTCATCTCTATTTATCGTATAACTCCTTGTAGTCTCAATCTTTATTACATCCCGTTTTCCTGCTTTTAGTATACAACACTGTAATCATATATAATTGTTACCGCCACAATACAGTAGTTCCCAAGTACATGTATTGCAATACACGTTTTATGATGTACCTTTTAGCAAAATTGTTTTTTTGAAGGTCGCGTGGCTCGGGTAAATGTGTTTGTAAGACTTTCTAGACGGTAGGAATTTATTAGGCGCCATTAGTGATACTGTAAACAAAGATAGACGGGAAACATCGTCTGACACAACTTGAGACGGAAAATGTCTTGAGATATTTTGAAATATCTAAGAAAAAGTCGCGCCGCGCCGTCTACTCAGAAGAAAACATTTATCTTTTATTTATTTTACTTTATTTAAATTAAAAATGTCATTTGTCTAACATTCACGGATTCTGTGCTCAGATTTCATGAATGCGCAGTCCACCAAACTTGGCTTTAGTCAAAATAAACCTGTAATATATTAATACTTAGTTAATTTCAAATTCTGTGAGATATATAGGTATATACATATAGATATTTGTGTATATACAGACTAAATATATTTCTTCAAAGAATTAATTTACTTACATTTCACTAACAAAAATATTTATAAATGTATAAGCTCTAAAATTTTCATCAATTCAACGTATTGGTTTTACGGAGAACCTCATGTGTTCAACAATTGTGTGATTAACTGTTGCAGTGTTCAACGCTTATGATAATATCTATCTGTTATATTGATGAAAAACTTTTAGCAAATAGTTTTATTAATATTCGTGTTAATGACATGTATGTACAGTATAAATAAATATTTACCAAGAAATCTCTTTCTCTCTCTCTCTCTCTTTCTCTCCCCCCCCCTATATGAAGAGAACAAGAGAGAGATTTTTTTATTTAAATATATAGCTATTTAAAATAAATTGCTGTAATAACTATCAGCAGAACATCAGTAACTTACATCAAACATAAGTAAACATGGCTAAAGACTTATATATACGGGAGAATCAAATAGATAAATTTGCAGTACAGAGACAAAACTTTGGTGTTAAAATAATAAACACTCTGGAAGTCAACAAACAGAATCCGTCAGAGAAGGGAGGGGTTTTACTGACCCTTTGGTACTGCACCCCCTTGGTCTTATTCAACACTAGCTGTAAGTAGGATACTTGATTACCGATCTTCGTATGTAGACAGGTAAATGGCTCGTGTTTAGACAACGAGGTGCGTTTTTATTTGGGAGGACGTTTGTTTGTTTGAGGAGAACGGATGAGTTGAGACGTCATGGAGGACCTAAGACTTTAGGGTGAGGTATGAAAATGGAAGGCAGTGGAACCGCCGAGACGTTGATTTTACAGATTTTCTGAACTTTTATTGAAATGACTAGTAGACAGAAAGTATGTGGTTTCTGAGAGGGTGGGCCCACTAAAAATTTTGATGAATTGTGAGGATAGAAAAAAACCAGGAGGATTGGTAGATGCATTTAGACTGGAATGTTTCTAGGTGTAACTAATACGCCTTCGTGATTAGTGGGCACCAGTTATGAGCCCAATACGTAAGGACGGTGCCTAGGAGTATCAGATACATAGGTATTTGGTTTTCAGTGGGTCATGGCTATGTATTGAAAGGAGTGAAAAGAGCTTAAACCGGATGATTTATATTTGTTTATAAACAGATTTAAGTCAACACTGGAAGCCATCACTTGATAAAGTCGAATTAAAAAAATATATATATTTACTTGTTCACGGCTTTTAATCAAACTCGCCATCTAAAAGGAAATAGGTTTGTCAATTACAGTCCTGCTTAGGACTATTGCTTTTATAAAAGTAGCACGTGATTAAAAAGTTGTGGTTCCAGAAGGCCTGGATGTGTTCCAGAGGGTCATGAGTCTTGTTAAAACCAATAAATAATAAAGCCATTACAAACTTGGGTTAGCTGAAAGCACATCTATCTACGACCAACATCTTTAGCAGATTCACTTTAGCGCTGCACTCATTTCAGCCATAAATACACTCTTTTGTCACTGAATGTCTACACTTTAGTTCTTATTTTTCCCCCATCTTAACGCAAGCTATTAACGAAAAAAGAAAAACAAAATAAGGTGACACACACACACACACACACTCACATTTATATATACACACAGCGGGAGAGTGAGAGTGGGCGAGAGTAATAGAGAGAGAGAGAGAGAAAGCGAGAGAAAGAGAGAGAGAGAGAGAGAAAAGAGAGAGACTTACTGTTATACTATATTTTTTAATATTAAAAACGTTACTGAGCAAGTGTTTGTGTTGTGTGTATGTGTGTGTGGGTATGTGTGTTTGTGTGTGTGTGTGTGTGTGTGTGTGTGTGTGTATGTGTGTGTGTGTGTGTGTGTGTGTGTGTGTGTGTGTGTGTGTGTGTGTGTGTGTGTGTGTGTGAAGCAAAGAGAGAGAGAGACCTAATGTTAAATATGAATTACTTCGATGCGGCCTTCTCATATAATTTTTTACATAAACTTCTTGTTAGGTTAGTGTACAACAGCGTTTTGTAAAATTGATTTAGCCAGTTTTTGATATTTATATAGCAAGATAGTAATATAATTTTTTAACATCAGAGTTGTTGAAATAATTCATTGATTTCATTGTGTCTAACTGCGTCTACATCACGAAAACTGTTCAGTGTCTAGTTTTTTAGTTGAGTTTTACGGTACGTCATTATTCTTTGCTGCAAGACGTACCAAATACCATTTTTATAGAATGATTTTCATATAAAAGTAATTTTGGTTATCTAAAGTAGAAGCATCTTCGAGCTCGGTTTCCTGAAGCATCTTGTAGACGTCCACTGTGAGAAAAGTGGATGTGAGAAAGAAGTTACAATAAAACTGATGTAATAAAAGAGAATCGTCGGAATGAAGTCAAGTTATTTTACCAAAATATAAATATACAAAATACCAAAGATGTCTTGAATTCCTACTTGTTTCCGTAGAAAAAAAACATTAATTTTAGGAATAACAATAAAATGATTAAAAAATGTATTTCAAAAATTACTAAGAATATAAATAATATCGATTTATTCCCCGCTCCTGAACTTATCGATATAAAATCACATTGAAAGTAAGTATTTTCTTTGGATATATTTGTAGAACGTACGTCTGTATGTGGTAATAATGATAATGAAAACAAGAACAACAACAATAGTAGAGAATTTATTACAAGAAAATAATTCTGTTACATATCATTGTATCTAGACAAACAATAGACACTCAACTTTTCGTTTAATATCAAAACAGATAAATCTAACAACAGAACAATATCCTCATACTAACAAAAGGACCCGCCTCTCGTTAAGGGCAGATTTGTTACTAAAAGTAGTGATATGAATTCTGGATTTTGAATTCAACTTAACGAGTACTAAAACTCCGGCGTGTTTCGCCTCTAAAGAAATATTTCATGAAAGCAAAACAGGGGGCAAAGAAACTTGCCCACCCTCGCTTCTCGGCTGTAGACAGCCTAAAGCGATATTTATTGAGGAAGGCAACCACGAAATTTTATAGCGCCGTGTAGGTCTGATTGTAATAAACACTGATTTTCTATCTAAAGTTGTTTACAAACATAAAACACCAGCAAACAGTTCCGAATCTCTGGATGTATAAATGGATAAATGTAAGCAGATATTCAGTATTTTTCTATCAAGGAAAAATTCTATAATTTTTCAAAAATTTAAAGCCTTGAATGTATACAGCCCCTGGCATAATACAGTCTACGTAAAGTCCAATAAAAATAACATTTTAAAATAAAAATAATAAAATCAGGTGAGGACCAACATTTTACCTTTTCATTTTAAGAAATATTGATGGTATAAACAGGGAAAGCGTTTAACGGTAGTAAGGTGGAAATAAGAAGGTACGAATAAGAACCGTCTGGCACAATCGTCGGAATATGTGTAGAGACTTGAATGGTAGTGATTAGCATGTCGGGTGTCTGACAATGCTGAGGACCAAAGTATCAGGACAATCCGAAATAATACGAGCTATTACGATAGTGAAATAGAGGTATACATGTTACAAGACTTGCCTTTAACGACCAATACCAGCTCGATACGGCTTTAGCCTTAAATTATCGCGAAATCAATACCAATGATATCCTATATAAACGACCTCTTGAAGGACTTTCTATAAATATTTTGAAAATACTGAAGTTCTAAATGAAAAGAAGTGTTCTGGTTACACAGATTTAAACCTTTATTCTAAGTCTGACTAATTTGAAAAAAAAGGAAGTCTTCATGAGGAATTCTCTTAACACCGAATGTTCGTTAAACTATGTTTGTCGTGTAAAACTCACCTTGAAGCAAGAAATGCATCTTATAGTGACATAATCGTTTAGTGGTTTTAGAGTGATCAGCCATATTTTTAAAGGATAAGAAATGTTTGGGCATTGCAGAATTGCAGTACCTTACACCTGATTTGGATCTAGTAGGAGTTCCTTGGCATCACGTTTGCAGAGTCACGTGCTTTAAGTAGACCTACGGAAACCAGGCTCATTGGTAGATCAGCTTTATCGAAGTCAGTCATGTTAAAACAAGAGAAGTAGGTATGCTATGGAAGGAATTTGATCACCGCTTGATAAAGGGAAGATCATGGTAAAGAGTGGGCAGGAATACTATTTTCTGCTCCTTAACCTATCTAAGAGGCAACTTTCCACTTGGATATACTTATTTTCTTAGATAAACAACGGAATGACAAGCTTTGTTTTAACTCAATTTTTTAAAATTGTCTGAATCTGACGCCTGATCTTATTTAACAAATACGTTATTTATATCTCCTCCTACTAAGCAAATAAAACATGTGTGTTCATCTAATACAGCTTACCTTGCCCACACAAATCATTATTGTCAACCTGTCAACCGTCCCTGCTTAAGTGCCATACCTTTTACATTTTATATCTAGTGAGTGGTGTATTTTCACTACACCTATCTCTTCTTACCCCGCCACATCACGAGGGTGTAGAGTTTCAAGTGCCAAACGTATTACTCTATTCTCTTGACAATACGAAAACGCTAACCGATATTTCGGAATTATTTTAGTTCTGCATATATTTTTATCTGGAGATATATTTATGTGAAAAATTTTATGACACTTCGCACTTTTCAGGCGTAACATCGTGTCTCGCAGCACTTATACTCTTTTTGACTCCTTTTGACTTTTCTTGCAATAAGACTTTTTTTACCACATTGCAATAAGGTATCGTTATAATTCTAAACTGTCGATACCTAATTAGCCTTGACATTTGTTTGGTAAATCACGAGGCATACAAATTGAGAATTGAGCTGGACATGATTTACACGTTACTGGCACAATGCCAAACTCCCTTTACAGCGTAGCCTAACGTCGCATTTCATTACTTTTGATATATTTCTTTCACAGTAACTCACGCAGTAACATGTTTCTAAAAGCAATAATTATACATTCACGTTACACGACGCTGTTATTTTACATACCGGGTGGTGGGATGATTAAATTTTGGTAAATATCTGTAGAGTATAGACAGCTAAATTTAACTGGGTGTGGTAATATGGGGAGATGTAAATATTATTGATGAATTAATAATCTAATAAATTGTTGTCATGTGAGTAGAATAAGAGGAAATCATCCATAAATACAGCGGCTGGAACTGTAATGAGAAATAATTCATAAGATAAATACTGTTCCAAAGCCACGGCTTTCACTGGTAATGTATGCAATTTACACACATACACACACACACACACACACACACACACACACACACACACACACACACACACACACACACACACACACACACATACACACATACACACATACACACATACACACATACACACACACACACACACACACACACACACACACACACACACACAGACACACACACACACACACGCACATGCACGGACACATACATCATACAATAAAACACTTTAGAGTTTGGTTTTCAGTAAAGTACGTTCATTATAAAAACATAGAAATATTGGAATTTAAACCCAATAATTACTAACCGTTCAAAAGACACTATTAATGCAAGCTGGTGTTTCTTCTGGTATTTTCAGAAATCATAATTATAAAAAATCGGGGATTCACCTTTAGAAACAGCATGCATCAGTTCCCCTTCAGTATTTTCCACGAATATTCCGACCGATTCTCTTCCTGTCCCTTCCTACCATTTAGGTCTAATTATTTATATCAAGGTTTTTTCAGTACAGCTGACAATAAAATCCTAAACCAAAATAACTTAAATAGAAATGCGTTCACAAAGTTATTAATTTGTATACACTTCGACAATCAAGTCATCATATTCGGAGAGTTTCAATTGAATAGGTTGACAATTGTAACGAAATCTAATGTGTCCAACCATCAAGTCATATAGAATAGCGTATAGAACCAATCCTAGTCCCGAAACTGTTCCCCACTAATAAGCAGTGACGAATTGTGTGTGGCTTGCTAAGCTAGAGACAACGCCAATCAATAGTAGTACAAGATGATATTGTTAGGAAACAAAGATTAAAATATGTTTTAAGCACAACTACCACTCTTCAAAAAGAAGTTTAAAAATGTAATTTTATTAGTTTACCTTTTGATAATATTTTAACAAAAGAGTTAGACTCTATTTTTAAAAAGGTAAATGTTAAGATAGCCTATAAGACTCAAAATAAAGTCAAGCATTTATTATGTAAACCAAAAGATAAAATTCCAATGCTGGAAAAATCAGGTATTTATAAGATAATTTGTAGTACTTGTAAGGAGATATATATTGGTCAAACAAAAAGTAAAATTGTAACTAGATATAAAGACCATCTTGCGC
The DNA here is from genome assembly GCA_036971475.1 of Prosapia bicincta. Classification (NCBI taxonomy): domain Eukaryota; kingdom Metazoa; phylum Arthropoda; class Insecta; order Hemiptera; family Cercopidae; genus Prosapia; species Prosapia bicincta. The sequence goes on from JBAIZL010000001.1 coordinate 67,425,381, forward strand.
ATATTAAATATGATAGACCTGAAAAATCAAGTGTAGCAGAACATGTCCTTCGTAATCAGCATGATTTAGATAAAAATGTTATTTTAACTAAATGTATCAACTCAAAAAAGTTACTTAATAGTTATGAAAGTGTTTTTATAGTCAAAACAAATTGTAAATTAATGAATGCAGATAAAGGACCTATTCCCAACTCACCATTATATACTTTACTTAAATAGCTTTCTTCAAATACAATGTGTTAATTTAATTACTTTTATTTTATTTATTGTTATTGCTGTAGTTTTTATTACATATGTATTATTATAATGTACTTTTTGACTTAACCTATTTGGTTCAAGATGTTCGATCGTTATTTGTCGGTCGAGGGCGGAGAGGGGGCGGAGCTTACCTCACGCCTATATATAACGACCGCAGAGAACGATAGGTATCATTCTAGTTTGTAACTTCTTGTGTGCTAGATTATATTTTGTAATATGACCCTCTGATGACGAAGACATGGTCATCGAAAGGGTTTGATCTAAAGTAATTTGTTTCATTTCTTATTTTTGTGGTATTGGGGTTCTTTCTAATATTTTCATTGTAATATATTGTACCACTGTGCTCTTGATATTGTGTATCATTATATATATTTCAAATGTCACAAATATGTCCAAACACAATTTAATCTCTATTGCCTTGCAATATCAACAACATTTCTATTAGAGCTTTTATAAGTAGCAAGCTACATCGTCAGTATAAACTAGTCTACTCCATTATACAAACGCTTAGCATTACGAGAGACTTTAATAGTCCTGTTGGCCGTTTGTACACTTTACTGCTGCAATCTCATGATTATTACAATGAATGGATCCGTTTAATATATACTTTTCTTATATAAGTGGATTTGTTATAAATATTAAATTTAATACATCGATTATTCTTCGATAGTAAAGCTTCTACAATTTTGTAAATAGAGCCTCTCATATTTTCCAGTTCATTGATGAAATGGTGAGAGTTATGACTAATATTAATTTTATGTAGCCTACGAACAGGTCTGAGGGGGTCAAGGCTGTTATTTCATCTCTATAGAATAATTTTAGGTTCAAAAATTCAAAAGCAACGCTTTTATTAATGTTACGATATTTCCACCCTCTTACTGGTCAGGGTCAAGAAAAATTGTGATACATGAGTTTGGTTGGAAAAGTTAGAAGATGCCTAGAATTATGTGTTGGAGCCTGTCTACTTTAAGATGAGTTCTCTACTAACGTCCATTTGGTAGAGCAAGAGAGCCCAATACGGACCTCCATGACCCAACGTGATCTACGACTACCAAAGTTCCACTTGTAATCCTTGATACGATGGTCATAAAACCTTCAGATAAAAACCAAATACTAGAACAGGTGAGTAGGAAGAATCAGCACCCTGTTTCATTCTAACAAAGAGGTAATGGAATGAAGGGGAAAATAAAACATAAACTGACATAGCCAAAGATTTAATTTGTTTATGTTTAGAAGATGTTCTAGTTGTGTCTGTAGGACACCTTCTTAATTAGGAAGTTATTCTTGGGACTGCATTGATTCATGTATCCTCCTTCTAAATATCCAGTTTTTGTTTGCTTGGAGACAAATAGTGAGGAAAGAACCGGTTCCCTGTTAAAAATGACGCCATTCTTCGTTAGGGGCAGAGTTTCTGTAGCTTCCCGCAGGACTTTGTATTTCTCTGAGTGTGTCATCAGATCAGGGCAGTAAGACATGATGAAATCACGTGAGAACTGGTGCATGAGTTCGTGATTAATATAACTCAAATATTAATGATGAATAGGAGCCAAAGGTTTAATAAGGACAAAAGTATTCATATCTGAATCTATGTATTATAAACAAGTTATATTGTTTAAAATCATCAGCGATTTTGCACAGATTGGCTCTTCATGTTCAAAACTAAGAAAAAAGAACAGTGACCAATATTTTTATTATGTGATGCTACTGAAGTGTCTGATAAATGCCGGAGGTCATTGACAGAGTGCTCTGCTAATCTTTAGAAGAAGCCGAATGATTTGGACAAACTAATGTCTTTGATGGGCTAAACTATAAAATAAAAGCAAAAAAAAGATTGATAACAACAAAGCAGTGGCTGTAAATAAAAAACAAAGGCCTCTAATTTAATCTTGTGGGTTGGTACTCGACTCCTTTTAAGCCTAGAAATACTTAGAATTCAAACCATGACAATGTGAAGTTAATTAGATAGACTAAGTTTAAAAGCCTGAATTTGCCACCTAACGTTTCCGATCATCAAGTATCCTCAATTAATAAGTTACACAACCTAGCTACTACAGTGGGTGGTAGTAATTATGAAACAATGGAGAATATCTGCTGTAGGTTGTCACATAGAAGGTCTTAAAGTAATTATGTGAAATGTATCTCTCATTTTGAAAACGTCATTTCGACGAAACTCACTATTAGAAATCAAGTTATTCAGTTTTTATATCAGACATTTTTACCAAAAATAGGGGATGTAGGCATTATATTCCGAGACCGTATAATGCATCATCAACTATATAGCATCGAGATAGACTCTATATCGATTACTACAACTGTTACTCTTTACAAATAGCAGTCATTGGAACAGCTGTTCTGTTTCAACACTCTATTTGCTGACTACGTTCCACAAAGTGAAAATCTACAACAAAATGAACCTGTAGACCTTGTAGGCGAGTTATCTGTTTCATTTGTATAAGTGTACGGTCGCGGCCATTTGTGGTAAGTTTTAAATCAGATCTTGATATACGTCTGTTTAATTACGGCCCTTCGACTTCTTTGCACAATCTATTGTCGGTTTAGCACCATCTTGTGATCTCTCCTACTGCAGATCTCTTTTTGCTCCCTATGGTATACTACATCCCTATCAAGATCTCGTTGCGCCATCCCTTCCGCAGATGGTTTCTAAGTCTTAGTTGAATCCTGGATAAAACGAACTGGGAAACTTTTAATAAGAACCTTGTACTACAGAACAAGGATTGCTTGACTTCTTCTGATCCTAACATATACGACCGCCATCTATTCCGTGATGGGATGAAGAGACAAAGCAATTTGTCCGATTACGTAAAAAAGATTTGACGGGATCCGTCTCTTCACAAGGGAGAACCTGCTCGTTCACGGACTAATAGGAACCGTCCTTTGGTGCTACATGAAGACAACCCTTCAACTATGTTTGGGAAACCCACTATTCGTCCGTGGTACTTGCACACGTTATCAGTAATGGGGCACCGTAGGGCAGATGGAAGCTTGAACACAGCCAGTTTTGATGTTGCTAATGGTCTGCATGTTCACAATTCTTTCCTATTTGTGCTGGTTTTAAAACGTCTTTTGGTCTATCTTAGAACTTCCTTTAGATATTAGGTCTCTCTTTAATAAAAAGTATTGCTCCAGAAATAAAATTATAGTTCTCCCCAATTAAATACACCCTATAGTATTCTAATTTTCGTTACGTTGACTTTAATTGCCTTAAAACATTAAAAATATCTTTCCAACTATTTTGTGTAGTCTCTTTTGTTCAGAGATTGAGATTTCAAATGGTATCACCATCAGAGTATCCTAGGACACACCTCCTCATAGATCTAGGCCCATGGAGATTACGTCAATAGAAAGCCAAGACTTTGAAGACCCACGTTCTTGGAGTCTTTTGTCCATGGTGATCGTCTACCAGGAAATACCAAGTCGATGGGTAGCCTACGTTTTTGGATACCTTTGTTTATGGTGATCCACGTTTATGGAACGCCAAATCTAAGGAGACCAATGTTATAGGCTACCCTTGTCGATGGAAACTGAAACGGCCAAATTGACAGACCGAAAACAGGTTATAGTTTACAAAGCGTGCATCAGAAAAAAGTTAATCGTATTAAAAAATTGAAACAAATTAGGTTAAGCCAGTTTAGAAACGGATAATACGATGCGATTAGACTAAGCAAAATTTATATTTAATGTAGTAAAACTTGCATGGACACTAATGTAGGGTACAGGAAGGGCCACACCCAGTTCTCGTCGCGCTGTTGCACTTGACGTTAGAACCGAAGGTCTGTTTCCATATGGATCCAACCGTGTGTTTCCTTAGACACATCAGCAGTAGTGTCTAAATACGTACATTTCAAGCAACAACTAATACGTAAGCGTTATTGTCAGCCTTTTTCTTCTCGAATGTGTATCATACTTCGGTTATGTGGAGTAAGGACAGTCTTGTGAATTATAAAAAAAAGAACTAAAATATCAGGAGAATATTTTAAGACGAACCGAAAACATTATCGCTACAAGAACAGAACCTTCTAAGGCCGGGGATTTTGCTTACCTTGTCTTTTACGGCTACTAGGCAATTAATAGTGTACCTTTAGGTGAATATTTTCATAACTGCATTATACACTCTTAAAATTGATAAAAAAAATTCTTCATGAAAGCGACTGACCACGCATAGAATAATGATCCACCTTTTCCATGATTCATCTAAGTTTACAAAGTAAATTATATTTAACAAACAGAATGTATACCTAATTATATATGAACAACAGTACTCCTTCGGTACAAATTGAGATTGAAAAATAATAGTAAACCAGATTTGACTAGACGCTATCAAGTCCTGTTTTATTCGCGCTTTGACAACATCGATCTGGAGTACAATCACTACACGGGAGAGGCAAGTCCAATGGGTACAGTTCGAAGGCCAGATTGGCAGTGAATGCAAATTTTATATTACCATTCTAGATAGGCCCTGATGGACTACACATTTTATTTCTTACAAAATTATGTTTATACTTGTCAAACAAATGTATAAGGCAACAGTATGCCTCCTATAAAAAAGTACATTTGTTTACACACAAATACACACACTCACACACACGCACACACACGCACACACACACACACACACACACACGCACGAGCACGAGCACGCATTCACACACACACACACGTGCGGACACGCATTTGTATATATATATATATATATATATATATATATATATATATATATATACATAATAAATTAAACATATATCAAAAACAAGAATACTTTTAATGAATATATTTATTCATATTGGCTACTGTTAGTGACAGAGCCACACACACACACACACACACACACGTGCGGACACGCATTTATATATATATATATATATATATATATATATATATATATAATAAATTAAAAATATTTCAAAAACAAGAATACTTTTAATGTATATATTTATTCAAAGCTTTTATTGTGTTTGAAATATTTTTAATTTATTAAATATATTACAAGAAAACATATCACCATATTTAATATATATATATATATATATATATATATATATATATATATATATATATATATACATATATATATATATATATATATATATATATATATATATATATATATATATACACACACACACACACATTGTATATTCACTCGAATATGTCTTCAAGAAAAACTGCTGTTCGTTTTCACACGGAAGTAAGTGCTATTTCATTATCAAATTAACGAATATCTATATATATATATATATATATATATATTAAATATGGTGATATGTTTTCTTGTATATAGTTAATAAATTTAAAATATTTCAAACACAAGAATACTTTTAATGAATATATTTATTAAATATATTCATTAAAAGTATTCTTGTGTTTGAAATATTTTAAATTTATTATATATATATATATAGGTATTTCTGATAGAGTTTAATATAATATTTTTGAGCTAAACAGGATCGCAACAGACCCTCCTTGGTAACGCGTCTGTCTATATTATATTAGACACAGAATAAAATTGTAACAGTATAGTAATAATGTATCTTGACTCAATGTATCGTTTGTCCTTCAGAACAGAATTCGTATCACATTATTTAAAGTACTTTTAAGTATGTCTTCTCGTATTTATTTGGTTTGACGCATTAAGTTGTCAGAGCATTTCGACTTTGAAATTTCATTAATATGCTACAGGTTAAAAAAAAACACACACACATTCTAAACCCGTTTAAATACCTTTTTTCCATTCAGTCTCCACAAACGACATGTTTTATATAACACAAAGCTAAGCAGACGCCTTTACTTAAGTTGCATTTATAATTTGATATACATCGTCATTATAAACAGGCTGTATACATATCATTGTTACAGATTAAATTAGCCGGTAACTCAGGAAAAACAAATATTAACGAATGTATGTATCATCACGGGAGTAATAAAACATGCTAAAGGGTTGGAGATAAGGCCTGGGAAAATAGAGGCATTATGTGGAACATTTATCTGTAGGTTTATTGTCCCTATAACAATAAGTGGGAAATTGAACACCTAATTGGTAACTAAATACAAGCCCATTAATTTAAGGAAGGTTTGGTACAGCGTCAAATATTTTCATTACTAAACGTTTTCTTGGCATCATTCCAACAACTGCTTAAGTTATTGTTGCACGCATCGGCACGTAATGTGTTGCAGTCTTTTCAAGTTAACTCTGACGTCATCGAATAACATACACCATTACCTTAAATGTGCAAAACCGTTAAGCTTTGAGGGGATGGACGGTATTGATAGGAGGTAAGAGCTTGATATTAGGTAATATAATGTAATACTGCCACTGCAAAGGAAAAACTATATTATTTCTATCTTTTTATTATTAATTAGTTTTATTTCTTCAAGGGAAAAGTACAAATACTTCGTTGCAAATTACGTTAGATCTGGTATCTGTAACATTAGCAAATCGTGAACTTTAGCTAATCGTAATAGTGTTACTACGCTTATCCATAAGAAAAATACAAAAATTAGGTGGTTCTCTCTCTCTCTCTCTCTCTCTCTCTCTCTCTCTCTCTCTTTATCTCTATCTTTAAATATAGGTGTACATTTTCCTTTACAGGTGTTTCGTTCTTTGCAATTCAGATTTAGTGATATACTAACAAAAGTCTGGAATATTGTATCTCATATTTAATGGATACCAAGTTATTAAAGTCAAGGTACCTATTATTTTGGAGACCAAGGTACCTAATCACATTTATTCTCAATTTTCCCCAAGTTTAGCAACTCCCTATAAGAAATAAATACTTATCTGATATTACATACAATAGTTTACTTAATTGCTAGACGTTAAATGTAGCTGGAAAAAATATGAAATGGATTTCGCGGTTTTATTTAGTGTGACTTATCACAAATTGTGCCTCGAAGGTGATGAGTCTCTCGTTTCATTTAACACATCCTTTGATAAATTACAGCCGAGACAAAGGCTTCATCAGAGTTCTTTTGTTTAAAACTTGGTGGTTCCCTAATCAGAGAGTATCTGTTGGCAGCAGCTTTATCAAGTGTCTGGTTTCAATGCAAACACTTTATTAAAAATGGAAGATGATGGTTATGTTTTTGTCTCAAATGTCTTGTTTTATACTTAATGATTTGAAGTAAATCCGTATGGGGGTTTGTTTACATTATAGAAACTAATCGAAGTTCATATGTTAAGGTTTAGTCCTAGAAGGTTTTTAAAAATTATTAATATATTGTAAAACAACTATTGTTAAATTATAGTTTAATACAATTTTCTTACTTTATCTCCTCTCACAAAAGTAAGGGCTTATAATTCCCTCTAAACTGCTCCCACTCTACGTACCTTAGCATCTCTTTTCTCAAAAATAAGGGTTCATCTTGGCACTAATACCCCTAACAATCTACGTTTCTTCTAAGTCTTCTTAATTTTCAGAAATCATGTTTTTTCTGCATTTCAATATCAATACCGCATCTGGTAATCTAAGGCTATTATATTGTGAAAACACAAAATAGTTTGATTAATATAAATCGTCTTTATACCTAATGCGCAGACATGATTATCACAAAATAAAATTTAAAATGTGTTAATATACGTGGTAGACTAGATCTGTGACTTTTTATGTAAAAAAATTTTCTAAGGCTTTGTAAACATTATCAGTTTTTACTGTTGAAATTTTATACTGTCAAGTAAATCCAACATCCTCTCTTTTGTGCCATTTTTGTAGACATCCTCGAAACCTCGTATTAGTAAATTGCATAAGGAAGTGAAATTTATTCTTCGCTCCTTGCTCCTCCTCCTAAAATTCATCACATTAAGTTTTTGAATAGTAGAAAATATCAATGGCATAAACGTTAAAGGAAACATTAGGGGAAATAAAATCGCCGGACTGACTTAGTATTACATTGATTTATAAGCAATCTTCCGGCAGCTATGTCTAGCTTCTAGCAAGAGGAATGAATAAAACATCTCTCTGAAAGTAACGTATCGATACGGACACTGGTTCAACGAATTTATTGATGGGAGGGGTTCCATTTCATTCAATACAGGATTCATGATCCATTCATTTAACCATATATTTCCTAAAACTATTGTCTAACAATTTCAGTGTGGAGCTTTAATCTAGTAACTACGAAATAGGTATATTTATTAATAGATTTGCTTGGTCAGTAGAAGTTTTGAAGTTATTCCAGAATAACTTAATGCTAGCTTCTTTCTCGGTCACTAACTGTAGCTAATATAGGACTGCGATTACTTGGCGTTCTGCTTAATGCTAGCTTCTTTTTCGGTCACTAACTGTAGCTAATATAGGACTGCGATTACTTGGCGTTCTGCTAACTGCTAGATTCTTCCTCTGTCACTAACAGTAGCCAATATAGGACTGCGATTACTTGGCGTTCTGCTTAATGCTAGCTTCTTTTTCGGTCACTAACTGTAGCTAATATAGGACTGCGATTACTTGGCGTTCTGCTAACTGCTAGATTCTTCCTCTGTCACTAACAGTAGCCAATATAGGACTGCGATTACTCGGCGTTCTGCTTAATGCTAGCTTCTTTTTCGGTCACTAACTGTAGCCAATATAGGACTGCGATTACTCGGCGTTCTGCTTAATGCTAGCTTCTTTTTCGGTCACTAACTGTAGCTAATATAGGAATGCGATTACTTGGCGTTCTGCTAACTGCTAGATTCTTCCTCTGTCACTAACAGTAGCCAATATAGGACTGCGATTACTCGGCGTTCTGCTTAATGGTAGCTTCTTTCTCGGTCACTAACTGTAGCTAATATAGGACTGCGATTACTTGGCGTTCTGCTAAATGCTAGATTCTTCTTCTGTCACTAACTGTAGCTAATATAGGACTGCGATTACTTGGCGTTCTACTAACTGCTAGATTCTTCCTTTGTCACTAACAGTAGCCAATATAGGACTGCGATTACTCGGCGTTCTGCTAACTGCTAGATTCATCCTCTGTCACTAACTGTAGCTAATATAGGACTGCGATTATTTGGCGTTCTGCTAAATGCTAGATTCTTCTTCTGTCACTAACTGTAGCTAATATAGGACTGCGATTACTTGGCGTTCTGCTAAATGCTAGATTCTTCCTTTGTCACTAACTGTAGCTAATATAGGACTGCGATTACTTGGCGTTCTGCTAAATGCTAGATTCTTCTTCTGTCACTAACTGTAGCTAATATAGGTCTGCGATTACTTGGCGTTCTGCTAAATGCTAGATTCTTCTTCTGTCACTAACTGTAGCTAATATAGGACTGCGATTACTTGGCGTTCTACTAACTGCTAGATTCTTCCTTTGTCACTAACAGTAGCCAATATAGGACTGCGATTACTCGGCGTTCTGCTAACTGCTAGATTCATCCTCTGTCACTAACTGTAGCTAATATAGGACTGCGATTACTTGGCGTTCTGCTAAATGCTAGATTCTTCTTCTGTCACTAACTGTAGCTAATATAGGACTGCGATTACTTGGCGTTCTACTAACTGCTAGATTCTTCCTTTGTCACTAACAGTAGCCAATATAGGACTGCGACTACTCGGCGTTCTGGTAACTGCTAGATTCATCCTCTGTCACTAACTGTAGCTAATATAGGACTGCGATTACTTGGCGTTCTGCTAACAGCTAGATTCATCCTCTGTCACTAACTGTAGCTAATATAGGACTGCGATTACTTGGCGTTCTGCTAACTGCTAGCTTCTTCCTCTGTCACTAACAGTAGCCAATATAGGACAGCGATTACTCGGCGTTCTGCTTTCTGCTAGCTTCTTCCTCTGTCACTAACTGTAGCCAATATAGGACTGCGATTATTCAGCGTTCTGCTAACTGCTAGCTTCTTCCTCTGTCACTAACTGTAGCCAATATAGGATAGCGATTACTCGGCGTTCTGCTTTCTGCTAGCTTCTTCCTCTCTCACTAACTGTAGCCAATATAGGATAGTCATTACTCAGCGTTCTGCTAACTGCTAGCCCCTTCCTCTGTCACTAACAGTAGTCAATATAGGACTGCGATTACTTGGCGTTCTGCTAACAGCTAGCTTCTTCCTCTGTCACTAACTGCAGAAAATATAGGACTGCGATTACTTGGCGTTCTGCTAACCGCTAGCTTCTTCCTCTGTCCCTAACAGTAACCAATATAGGACTGTGATTACTTGGCGTTCTACTTAATGCTAGCTTCTTCCTCTGTCACTAACTGTAGCCAATATAGGTTGGCGTTTACTCGGCGTTCTGCTAACTGCAAGCTTCTTCCTCTGTCACTAACAGTAGCCAATATAGGACTGCGATTACTTGGCGTTCTGCGAACTGCTAGCCCCTTCCTCTGTCACTAACAGTAGCCAATATAGGACTGGGATTACTTGGCGTTCTGCTAACAGCTAGCTTCTTCCTCTGTCACTAACTGTAGAAAATATAGGACTGCGATTACTTGGCGTTCTGCTAACCGCTAGCATCTTCCTCTGTCACTAACAGTAACCAATATAGGACTGTGATTACTTGGCGTTCTGCTTAATGCTAGCTTCTTCCTCTGTCAATAACTGTAGCCAATATAGGATGGCGATTACTCGGCGTTCTGCTAACTGCTAGCTTCTTCCTCTGTCACTAACTGTAGCCAATATAGGACTGCGATTACTCGGCGTTATGCTTTCTGCTAGCTTCTTCCTCTGTCACTAACTGTAGCCAATATAGGATGGCGATTACTCGGCGTTCTGCTATTTGCTAGCTTCTTCTTCTGTCACTAACTGTAGCCAATATAGGACTGCGATTACTCGGCGTTATGCTTTCTGCTAGCTTCTTCCTCTGTCAGTAACTGTAGCCAATATTGGTTGGCGATTACTCGGCGTTCTGCTAACTGCTAGCTTCTTCCTCTGACACTAACTGTAGCCAATATATGACTGCGATTACTCGGCGTTCTGCTTTCTACTAGCTTCTTCGTCTGTCACTAACTGTAGTCAAAATAGAACAGCCAAAATTCAGCGTTCTGCTAACTGCCAGCTTCTTCCTCTGTCACTAACTGTAGCCAATATAGGATGGCGATTACTCGGCGTTCTGCTAACTGCTAGCTTCTTCCTCTGTCACCAACAGTAGCCAATATAGGATGGCGATTACTCGGCGTTCTGCTAACTGCTAGCTTCTTCCTCTGTCACTAACTGTAGCCAATATAGGATGGCGATTACTCGGCGTTCTGCTAACTGCCAGCTTCTTCCTCTGTCACTAACTGTAGCCAATATAGGACTGCGATTATTTGGCGTTCTGCTTAATGCTAACTTCTTCCTCTGTCAGTAACTGTAGCCAATATTGTTTGGCGACTACTCGGCGTTCTGCTAACTGCTAGCTTCTTCCTCTGACACTAACTGTAGCCAATATATGACTGCGATTACTCGGCGTTCTGCTAACTACTAGCTTCTTCGTCAGTCACTAACTGTAGTCAAAATAGGACAGCCATTATTCAGCGTTCTGCTAACGTCTAGCCTCTTCCTCTGTCACCAACAGTAGCCAATATAGGACTGCGATTATTAGGCGTTCTGCTTAATGCTAGCTTCTTCCTCTGTCAGTAACTGTAGCCAATATTGGTTGGCGATTACTCGGCGTTCTGCTAACTGCTAGCTTCTTCCTCTGACACTAACTGTAGCCAATATATGACTGCGATTACTGGGCGTTCTGCTTTCTACTAGCTTCTTCGTCTGTCATTAACTGTAGTCAAAATAGGACAGCCATTATTCAGCGTTCTGCTAACGTCTAGCCTCTTCCTCTGTCACCAACAGTAGCCAATATAGGACTGCGATTATTTGGCGTTCTGCTTAATGCTAGCTTCTTCCTCTGTCAGTAACTGTAGCCAATATTGGTTGGCGATTACTCGGCATTCTGCTAACTGCTAGCTTCTTCCTCTGACACTAACTGTAGCCAAAATATGACTGCGATTACTCGGCGTTCTGCTTTCTACTAGCTTCTTCGTCTGTCACTAACTGTAGTCAAAATAGGACAGCCATTATTCAGCGTTCTGCTAACGTCTAGCCTCTTCCTCTGTCACCAACAGTAGCCAATATAGGACTGCGATTATTTGGCGTTCTGCTTATTGCTAGCTTCTTCCTCTGTCACTAACTGTAGTCAAAATAGGACTGCCATTATTCAGCGTTCTGCTAACGTCTAGCCTCTTCCTCTGTCACCAACAGTAGCCAATATAGGACTGCGATTATTTGGCGTTCTGCTTAATGCTAGCTTCTTCCTCTGTCAGTAACTGTAGCCAATATTGGTTGGCGATTACTCGGCTTTCTGCTAACTGCTAGCTTCTTCCTCTGACACTAACTGTAGCCAATATATGACTGCGATTACTGGGCGTTCTGCTTTCTACTAGCTTCTTCGTCTGTCACTAACTGTAGTCAAAATAGGACAGCCATTATTCAGCGTTCTGCTAACTGCCAGCTTCTTCCTCTGTCACTATCTGTAGTCAAAATAGGACTGCCATTATTCAGCGTTCTGCTAACTGCCAGCTTCTTCCTCTGTCACTAACTGTAGCCAATATAGGATGGCGATTACTCGGCGTTCTGCTAACTGCTAGCTTCTTCCTCTGTCACCAACAGTAGCCAATATAGGACTACGATTATTTGGCGTTCTGCTTAATGCTAGCTTCTTTCTCTGTCAGTAACTGTAGCCAATATTGGTTGGCGATTACTCGGCGTTCTGCTAACTGCTAGCTTCTTCCTCTGACACTAACTGTAGTCAAAATAGGACTGCCATTATTCAGCGTTCTGCTAACTGCCAGCTTCTTCCTCTGTCACTAACTGTAGTCAAAATAGGACTGCCATTATTCAGCGTTCTGCTAACTGCCAGCTTCTTCCTCTGTCATTAACTGTAGCCAATATTGGTTGGCGATTACTCGGCGTTCTGCTAACTGCTAGCTTCTTCCTCTGACACTAACTGTAGCCAATATAGGACTGCGATTACTCGGCGTTCTGCTAACTGCCAGCTTCTTCCTCTGTCACTAACTGTAGCCAATATTGGTTGGCGATTATTTGGCGTTCTGCTAACTGCCAGCTTCTTCCTCTGTCACTAACTGTAGTCAAAATAGGACTGCCATTATTCAGCGTTCTGCTAACGTCTAGCCTCTTCCTCTGTCACCAACAGTAGCCAATATAGGACTGCGATTATTTGGCGTTCTGCTTAATGCTAGCTTCTTCCTCTGTCAGTAACTGTAGCCAATATTGGTTGGCGATTACTCGGCGTTCTGCTAACGTCTAGCCTCTTCCTCTGTCACCAACAGTAACCAATATAGGACTGCGATTACTCGGCGTTCTGCTAACTGCCTGCTTCTTCCTCTGTCACTAACTGTAGTCAAAATAGGACTGCCATTATTCAGCGTTCTGCTAACGTCTAGCCTCTTCCTCTGTCACCAACAGTAGCCAATATAGGATTGCGATTACTCGGCGTTCTGCTAACTGCTAGCTTCTTCCTCTGTCACCAACAGTAGCCAATATAGGACTACGAATATTTGGCGTTCTGCTTAATGCTAGCTTCTTCCTCTGTCAGTAACTGTAGCCAATTTTGGTTGGCGATTACTCGGCGTTCTGCTAACTGCTAGCTTCTTCCTCTGACACTAACTGTAGCCAATATATGACTGCGATTACTGGGCGTTCTGCTTTCTACTAGCTTCTTCGTCTGTCACTAACTGTAGTCAAAATAGGACAGCCATTATTCAGCGTTCTGCTAACTGCCAGCTTCTTCCTCTGTCACTAACTGTAGTCAAAATAGGACTGCCATTATTCAGCGTTCTGCTAACTGCCAGCTTCTTCGTCTGTCGCTAAATGTAGCCAATATAGGACTGTGATTACTCAGCGTTCTGCTAACGTCTAGCCTCTCCCTCTGTCACCAACAGTAGCCAATATAGGACTGCGATTAGTCGGCATACTGCTAACTGCTAGCTTCTTCCTCTGTCACTAACTGTAGCCAATATATGACTGCGATTACTCGGCGTTCTGCTTTCTACTAGCTTCTTCGTCTGTCACTAACTGTAGTCAAAATAGGACTGCCATTATTCAGCGTTCTGCTAACTGCTAGCTTCTTCCTCTGTCACCAACAGTAGCCAATATAGGACTACGATTATTTGGCGTTCTGCTTAATGCTAGCTTCTTCCTCTGTCAGTAACTGTAGCCAATATTGGTTGGCGATTACTCGGCGTTCTGCTAACGTCTAGCCTCTTCCTCTGTCACCAACAGTAACCAATATAGGACTGCGATTACTCGGCGTTCTGCTAACTGCCTGCTTCTTCCTCTGTCACTAACTGTAGTCAAAATAGGACTGCCATTATTCAGCGTTCTGCTAACGTCTAGCCTCTTCCTCTGTCACCAACTGTAGCCAATATAGGATTGCGATTACTCGGCGTTCTGCTAACTGCTAGCTTCTTCCTCTGTCACCAACAGTAGCCAATATAGGACTACGATTATTTGGCGTTCTGCTTAATGCTAGCTTCTTCCTCTGTCAGTAACTGTAGCCAATTTTGGTTGGCGATTACTCGGCGTTCTGCTAACTGCTAGCTTCTTCCTCTGACACTAACTGTAGCCAATATATGACTGCGATTACTGGGCGTTCTGCTTTCTACTAGCTTCTTCGTCTGTCACTAACTGTAGTCAAAATAGGACAGCCATTATTCAGCGTTCTGCTAACTGCCAGCTTCTTCCTCTGTCACTAACTGTAGTCAAAATAGGACTGCCATTATTCAGCGTTCTGCTAACTGCCAGCTTCTTCCTCTGTCACTAAATGTAGCCAATATAGGACTGTGATTACTCAGCGTTCTGCTAACGTCTAGCCTCCTCCTCTGTCACCAACAGTAGCCAATATAGGACTGCGATTATTCGGCATACTGCTAACTGCTAGCTTCTTCCTCTGTCACTAACTGTAGCCAATATATGACTGCGATTACTCGGCGTTCTGCTTTCTACTAGCTTCTTCGTCTTCACTAACTGTAGTCAAAATAGACAGCCAATATTCAGCGTTCTGCTAACTGCCAGCTTCTTCCTCTGTCACTAACTGTGGCCAATATAGGATGGCGATTACTCGGCGTTCTGCTAACTGCTAGCTTCTTCCTCTGTCACTAACTGTAGCCAATATCAGACTGCGATTACTCGGCGTTATGCTTTCTGCTAGCTTCTTCCTCTGTCACTAACTGTAGCCAATATAGGACTGCGATTACTCGGCGTTATGCTTTCTGCTAGCTTCTTCCTCTCTCACTAACTGTAGCCAATATAGGACTGCGATTATTTGGCGTTCTGCTTAAAACTAGCTTCTTCCTCTGTCACCAACAGTAGCCAATATAGGACTGCGATTATTTGGCGTTCTGCTTAATGCTAGCTTCTTCCTCTGTCAGTAACTGTAGCCAATATTGGTTGGCGATTACTCGGCGTTCTGCTAACTGCTAGCTTCTTCCTCTGACACTAACTGTAGCCAAAATATGACTGCGATTACTCGGCGTTCTGCTTTCTACTAGCTTCTTCGTCTGTCACTAACTGTAGCGAATATAGGATGGCGAATACTCGGCGTTCTGCTAACTGCTAGCTTCTTCCCCTGTCACCAACAGTAGCCAATATAGGACGGCGATTACTCGGCGTTCTGCTAACTGCTAGCTTCTTCCTCTGTCACTAACTGTAGCCAATATATGACTGCGATTACTCGGCATACTGCTAACTGCTAGCTTCTTCCTCTGTCACTAACTGTAGCCAATATATGACTGCGATTACTCGGCATACTGCTAACTGCTAGCTCCTTCCTCTGTCACTAACTGTAGCCAATATATGACTGCGATTACTCGGCATACTGCTAACTGCTAGCTTCTTCCTCTGTTACTAACTGTAGCCAATATAGGACTGCGATTACTCAGCGTTCTGCTAACGTCTAGCCTCTTCCTCTGTCACCAACAGTAGCCAATATAGGACTGCGATTACTCGGCATACTGCTAACTGCTAGCTTCTTCCTCTGTCACTAACTGTAGCCAATATATGACTGCGATTATTCGGCGTTCTGCTTTCTACTAGCTTCTTCGTCTGTCACTAACTGTAGTCAAAATAGGACAGCCATTATTCAGCGTTCTGCTAACTGCCAGCTTCTTCCTCTGTCACTAACTGTAGCCTATATAGGATGGCGATTACTCGGCGTTCTGCTAACTGCTAGCTTCTTCCGCTGTCACTAACTGTAGCCAATATAGGACTGCGATTACTCGGCGTTATGCTTTCTGCTAGCTTCTTCCTCTGTCACTAACTGTAGCCAATATAGGACTGCGATTACTCGGCCTTCTGCTTTCTACTAGCTTCTTCGTCTGTCACTAACTGTAGGCAAAATAGGACAGCCATTATTCAGCGTTCTGCTAACTGCCAGCTTCTTCATCTGTCACTAACTGTAGCCAATATAGGATGGCGATTACTCAGCGTTCTGCTAACTGCTAGCTTCTTCCTCTGTCACTAACTGTAGCCAATATAGGACTGCGATTACTCGGCGTTATGCTTTCTGCTAGCTTCTTCCTCTCTCACTAACTGTAGCCAATATAGGACTGCGATTATTTGGCGTTCTGCTTAATCCTAGCTTCTTCCTCTGTCACCAACAGTAGCCAATATAGGAATGCGATTATTTGGCGTTCTGCTTAATGCTAGCTTCTTCCTCTGTCAGTAACTGTAGCCAATATTGGTTGGCGATTACTCGGCGTTCTGCTAACTGCTAGCTTCTTCCTCTGACACTAACTGTAGCCAAAATATGACTGCGATTACTCGGCGTTCTGCTTTCTACTAGCTTCTTCGTCTGTCACTAACTGTAGTCAAAATAGGACAGCCATTATTCAGCGTTTTGCTAACTGCCAGCTTCTTCCTCTCTCACTAACTGTAGAAAATAGGATGGCGATTACTCGGCGTTCTGCTAACTGCTAGCTTCTTCCTCTGTCACCAACAGTAGCCAATATAGGACTGCGATTATTTGGCGTTCTGCTTAATGCTAGCTTCTTCCTCTGTCAGTAACTGTAGCCAATATTGGTTGGCGATTACTCGGCGTTCTGCTAACTGCTAGCTTCTTCCTCTGACACTAACTGTAGCCAATATATGACTGCGATTACTCGGCGTTCTGCTTTCTACTAGCTTCCTCATCTGTCACTAACTGTAGTCAAAATAGGACATCCATTATTCAGCGTTCTGCTAACTGCTAGCTTCTTCCTCTGTCACTAACTGTAGCCAATATAGGACTGCGCTTACTCGGCGTTATGCTTTCTGCTAGCTTCTTCCTCTCTCACTAACTGTATCCAATATACGACTGCGATTATTTGGCGTTCTGCTTAATGCTAGCTTCTTCCTCTGTCACCAACAGTAGCCAATATAGGACTGCCATTATTTGGCGTTCTGCTAATTGCTAGCTTCTTCCTCTGTCACTAACTGTAGCCAATATAGGACTGTGATTACTCAGCGTTCTACTTTCTGCTAGCTTCTTCTTCTGTCACTAACTGTAGCCAATATATGACAGCCAATACTCAGCGTTCTGCTAACTGCTAGCGACTTCCTCTGTCACTAACTGTTGCCAATATAGGACTGCGATTACTCGGCGTTCTGCTAAGTGCTAGCATCTTCCTCTGTCACTAACTGTAGCCAATATAGGATTGCGATTACTCGGCGTTCTGCTTTCTGCTAGCTTCTTCTCTGTCACTAACTCTTGCCAATATAGGACGGCGATTACTCGGCATTCTGCTAACTGTTAGCAGCTTTCCTCTGCTACTAACTGTATCTAATATGGGTCTGTGATTACTCGACGTTCTGCTAACTGTCAGCATGCATCTTCCTCTGTCACTAAGTATTGGCAATATAGGATAGCTATTACTCAGCGTTCTGCTAACTGCTAGCTTCTTCCTCTGTCACTAACTGTAGCCAATATAGGACTGCGATTAATCGGCGTTATTATTTCTGCTAGCTTCTTCCTCTGTCACTAACTGTGCCAATATAGGACGGCGATTACTCGGCATTCTGCTTACTGCTAGCAGCTTTCCTCTGCTACTAACTGTATCTAATATGGGTCTGTGATTACTCAGCCTTCTGCTAACTGTCAGCATGCATCTTCCTCTGTCACTAAGTATTGACAATATAGGATAGCCATTACTCAGCGTTCTGCTAACTGCTAGCTTCTTCCTCTGTCACTAACTGTAGCCAATATAGGATAGCGATTACTCGGCGTTATGCTTTCTGCTAGCTTCTTCCTCTATCACTAACTGTGCCAATATAGGACAGCCATTACTCAGCGTTCTGCTAACTGCTAGCCTCTTCCTCTGTCACTAACTGTAGCCAATATAGGACGGCGATTACTCGGCATACTGCTTACTGTTAGCATCTTTCTCTGCTACTAACTGTATCCAATATGGGTCTGCGATTACTCGGCGATCTGCTAACTGTCAGCATCTTTCTCAGTCACTAACTGTAGCCGCGGACAGCCATTACGCAGCATTCTGCTAACTGCTAGCTTCTTCTTCTGTCACAAACTGTAGCCAATATAGGACTGCGATTACTCGGCGTTCTGCTTAATGCCAGCTTCTTTTTCGGTCACTAACTGTAGCTAATATAGGACTGCGATTACTTGGCGTTCTGCTAACTGTTAGATTCTTCCTCTGTCACTAACTGTAGCTAATATAGGACTGCGATTACTTGGCGTTCTGCTAACTGCTAGATTCTTCCTCTGTCACTAGCTGTAGCTAATATAGGACTGCGATTACTTGGCGTTCTGCTAACTGCTTAGCTTCTTCCTCTGTCACTATCTGTAGCCATAATAGGACAGCCATTACTCAGCGTTCTGCTAACTGCTAGCTTCTTCTTCTGTCACTAACTGTAGCCATAATAGGACAGCCATTACTCAGCGTTCTGCTAACTGCTAGCTTCTTCCTCTGTCACTAACTGTAGCCATAATAGGACAGCCATTACTCAGCGTTCTGCTAACTGCTACCATCTTCCTCTGTCACTAACTGTAGCCATAATAGGACAGCCATTACGTAGCGTTCTGCTAACTGTTAGCTTCTTCTTCTGTCACCAATTACTTGGCGTTCTGCTAACTGCTAGATTCTTCCTCTGTCACTAACTGTAGCTAATATAGGACTGCGTTTACTTGGCGTTCTGCTAACTGCTGGCTTCTTCATCTGTCACTAACAGTAGGCAATATAGGACAGCGATTACTCGGCGTTCTGCTAACTGCTAGCTTCTTCCTCTGTCACTAACTGTAGCCAATATAGGACGGCGATTACTCAGTGTTCTGCTAACTGCTAGCTTTTTCCTCTGTCATTAACTGTAGCCAATATAGGACTGCGATTACTCGGCGTTCTGCTTTCTGCTAGCTTCTTCCTCTCTCACTAACTGTAGCTATTATAGGATAGCCATTATTCAGTGTTCTGCTAACTGCTAACCTCTTCCTCTGTCACTAACTGTAGCCAATATAGGACTGCGATTACTCGGCGTTATGCTTTCTGCTAGCTTCTTCCTCTGTCACTAACTGTGCCAATATAGGACGGCGATTACTCGGCGTTCTGCTTTCTGCTAGCTTCTTCCTCTCTCACTAACTGTAGCCATTATAGGATAGCCATTACTCAGTGTTCTGCTAACTGCTAACCTCTTCCTCTGTCACTAACCGTAGCCAATATAGGACTGCGATTACTCGGCGTTATGCTTTCTGCTAGCTTCTTCCTCTGTCACTAACTGTGCCAATATAGGACTGCGATTACTCGGCGTTATGCTTTCTGCTAGCTTCTTCCTCTGTCACTAACTGTGCCATTATAGGACTGCGATTACTCGGCGTTCTGCGTTCTGCTAGCTACTTCCTCTCTCACTAACTGTAGCCATTATAGGATAGCCATTACTCAGTGTTTTGCTAACTGCTAACCTCTTCCTCTGTCACTAACTGTAGCCAATATAGGACGGCGATTACTCGGCGTTCTGCTAACTGCTAGCTTCTTCCTCTCTCACTAACTGTAGCCATTATAGGATAGCCATTACTCAGTGTTCTGCTAACTGCTAACCTCTTCCTCTGTCACTAACTGTAGCCAATATAGGACGGCGATTACTCGTCGTTCTGCTTTCTGCTAGCTTCTTCCTCTCTCACTAACTGTAGCCATTATAGGATAGCCATTACTCAGTGTTCTGCTAACTGCTAACCTCTTCCTCTGTCACTAACTGTGCCATTATAGGACTGCGATTACTCGGCGTTCTGCTTTCTGCTAGCTTCTTCCTCTCTCACTAACTGTAGCCATTATAGGATAGCCATTACTCAGTGTTCTGCTAACTGCTAACCTCTTCCTCTGTCACTAACTGTAGCCAATATAGCACGGCGATTACTCGGCGTTCTGCTAACTGCTAGCTTCTTCCTCTCTGACTAACTGTAGCCATTATAGGATAGCCATTACTCAGTGTTCTGCTAACTGCAAACCTCTTCCTCTGTCACTAACTGTAGCCAATATAGGACGGCGATTACTCGTCGTTCTGCTAACTGCTAACCTCTTCCTCTGTCACTAACTGTAGCCAATATAAGACGGCGATTACTCGTCGTTCTGCTAACTGCTAGCTTATTCCTCTGTCACTAACTGTAGCCAATATAGGACGGCGATTACTCGTCGTTCTGCTAACTGCTAGCTTATTCCCCTGTCCCTAACTGTAGCCAATATAGGATTGCGATTACTCGGCGTTATGCTTTCTGCTAGCTTCTTCCTCTGTCACTAACTGTAGCCGATATAGGACGGCGATTACTCGTCGTTCTGCTAACTGCTAGCTTATTCCTCTGTCACTAACTGTAGCTAATATAGGATTGCGATTACTCGGCGTTATGCTTTCTGCTAGCTTCCTCCTCTGTCACTAACTGTAGCCAATAATGGGCGGCGATTACTCGTCGTTCTGCTAACTGCTAGCTTATTCCTCTGTCACTAACTGTAGCCAATATAGGATTGCCATTATTCAGCGTTCTGCTAACTGCCAGCTTCTTCCTCTGTCACTAACTGTAGCCAATATAGGATGGCGATTACTCGGCGTTCTGCTAACTGCTAGCTTCTTCCTCTGTCACAAACAGTAGCCAATATAGGACTACGATTATTTGGCGTTCTGCTTAATGCTAGCTTCTTCCTCTGTCAGTAACTGTAGCCAATATTGGTTGGCGATTACTCGGCGTTCTGCTAACTGCTAGCTTCTTCCTCTGACACTAACTGTAGTCAAAATAAGACTGCCATTATTCAGCGTTCTGCTAACTGCCAGCTTCTTCCTCTGTCACTAACTGTAGTCAAAATAGGACTGCCATTATTCAGCGTTCTGCTTACTGCCAGCTTCTTCCTCTGTCACTAACTGTAGCCAATATTGGTTGGCGATTACTCGGCGTTCTGCTAACTGCTAGCTTCTTCCTCTGTCACCAACAGTAGCCAATATAGGACTACGATTATTTGGCGTTCTGCTTAATGCTAGCTTCTTCCTCTGTCAGTAACTGTAGCCAATTTTGGTTGGCGATTACTCGGCGTTCTGCTAACTGCTAGCTTCTTCCTCTGACACTAACTGTAGCCAATATATGACTGCGATTACTGGGCGTTCTGCTTTCTACTAGCTTCTTCGTCTGTCACTAACTGTAGTCAAAATAGGACAGCCATTATTCAGCGTTCTGCTAACTGCCAGCTTCTTCCTCTGTCACTAACTGTAGTCAAAATAGGACTGCCATTATTCAGAGTTCTGCTAACTGCCAGCTTCTTCCTCTGTCACTAAATGTAGCCAATATAGGACTGTGATTACTCAGCGTTCTGCTAACGTCTAGCCTCCTCCTCTGTCACCAACAGTAGCCAATATAGGACTGCGATTATTCGGCATACTGCTAACTGCTAGCTTCTTCCTCTGTCACTAACTGTAGCCAATATATGACTGCGATTACTCGGCGTTCTGCTTTCTACTAGCTTCTTCGTCTTCACTAACTGTAGTCAAAATAGACAGCCAATATTCAGCGTTCTGCTAACTGCCAGCTTCTTCCTCTGTCACTAACTGTGGCCAATATAGGATGGCGATTACTCGGCGTTCTGCTAACTGCTAGCTTCTTCCTCTGTCACTAACTGTAGCCAATATCAGACTGCGATTACTCGGCGTTATGCTTTCTGCTAGCTTCTTCCTCTGTCACTAACTGTAGCCAATATAGGACTGCGATTACTCGGCGTTATGCTTTCTGCTAGCTTCTTCCTCTCTCACTAACTGTAGCCAATATAGGACTGCGATTATTTGGCGTTCTGCTTAAAACTAGCTTCTTCCTCTGTCACCAACAGTAGCCAATATAGGACTGCGATTATTTGGCGTTCTGCTTAATGCTAGCTTCTTCCTCTGTCAGTAACTGTAGCCAATATTGGTTGGCGATTACTCGGCGTTCTGCTAACTGCTAGCTTCTTCCTCTGACACTAACTGTAGCCAAAATATGACTGCGATTACTCGGCGTTCTGCTTTCTACTAGCTTCTTCGTCTGTCACTAACTGTAGCGAATATAGGATGGCGAATACTCGGCGTTCTGCTAACTGCTAGCTTCTTCCCCTGTCACCAACAGTAGCCAATATAGGACGGCGATTACTCGGCGTTCTGCTAACTGCTAGCTTCTTCCTCTGTCACTAACTGTAGCCAATATATGACTGCGATTACTCGGCATACTGCTAACTGCTAGCTTCTTCCTCTGTCACTAACTGTAGCCAATATATGACTGCGATTACTCGGCATACTGCTAACTGCTAGCTCCTTCCTCTGTCACTAACTGTAGCCAATATATGACTGCGATTACTCGGCATACTGCTAACTGCTAGCTTCTTCCTCTGTTACTAACTGTAGCCAATATAGGACTGCGATTACTCAGCGTTCTGCTAACGTCTAGCCTCTTCCTCTGTCACCAACAGTAGCCAATATAGGACTGCGATTACTCGGCATACTGCTAACTGCTAGCTTCTTCCTCTGTCACTAACTGTAGCCAATATATGACTGCGATTATTCGGCGTTCTGCTTTCTACTAGCTTCTTCGTCTGTCACTAACTGTAGTCAAAATAGGACAGCCATTATTCAGCGTTCTGCTAACTGCCAGCTTCTTCCTCTGTCACTAACTGTAGCCTATATAGGATGGCGATTACTCGGCGTTCTGCTAACTGCTAGCTTCTTCCGCTGTCACTAACTGTAGCCAATATAGGACTGCGATTACTCGGCGTTATGCTTTCTGCTAGCTTCTTCCTCTGTCACTAACTGTAGCCAATATAGGACTGCGATTACTCGGCCTTCTGCTTTCTACTAGCTTCTTCGTCTGTCACTAACTGTAGGCAAAATAGGACAGCCATTATTCAGCGTTCTGCTAACTGCCAGCTTCTTCATCTGTCACTAACTGTAGCCAATATAGGATGGCGATTACTCAGCGTTCTGCTAACTGCTAGCTTCTTCCTCTGTCACTAACTGTAGCCAATATAGGACTGCGATTACTCGGCGTTATGCTTTCTGCTAGCTTCTTCCTCTCTCACTAACTGTAGCCAATATAGGACTGCGATTATTTGGCGTTCTGCTTAATCCTAGCTTCTTCCTCTGTCACCAACAGTAGCCAATATAGGAATGCGATTATTTGGCGTTCTGCTTAATGCTAGCTTCTTCCTCTGTCAGTAACTGTAGCCAATATTGGTTGGCGATTACTCGGCGTTCTGCTAACTGCTAGCTTCTTCCTCTGACACTAACTGTAGCCAAAATATGACTGCGATTACTCGGCGTTCTGCTTTCTACTAGCTTCTTCGTCTGTCACTAACTGTAGTCAAAATAGGACAGCCATTATTCAGCGTTTTGCTAACTGCCAGCTTCTTCCTCTCTCACTAACTGTAGAAAATAGGATGGCGATTACTCGGCGTTCTGCTAACTGCTAGCTTCTTCCTCTGTCACCAACAGTAGCCAATATAGGACTGCGATTATTTGGCGTTCTGCTTAATGCTAGCTTCTTCCTCTGTCAGTAACTGTAGCCAATATTGGTTGGCGATTACTCGGCGTTCTGCTAACTGCTAGCTTCTTCCTCTGACACTAACTGTAGCCAATATATGACTGCGATTACTCGGCGTTCTGCTTTCTACTAGCTTCCTCATCTGTCACTAACTGTAGTCAAAATAGGACATCCATTATTCAGCGTTCTGCTAACTGCTAGCTTCTTCCTCTGTCACTAACTGTAGCCAATATAGGACTGCGCTTACTCGGCGTTATGCTTTCTGCTAGCTTCTTCCTCTCTCACTAACTGTATCCAATATACGACTGCGATTATTTGGCGTTCTGCTTAATGCTAGCTTCTTCCTCTGTCACCAACAGTAGCCAATATAGGACTGCCATTATTTGGCGTTCTGCTAATTGCTAGCTTCTTCCTCTGTCACTAACTGTAGCCAATATAGGACTGTGATTACTCAGCGTTCTACTTTCTGCTAGCTTCTTCTTCTGTCACTAACTGTAGCCAATATATGACAGCCAATACTCAGCGTTCTGCTAACTGCTAGCGACTTCCTCTGTCACTAACTGTTGCCAATATAGGACTGCGATTACTCGGCGTTCTGCTAAGTGCTAGCATCTTCCTCTGTCACTAACTGTAGCCAATATAGGATTGCGATTACTCGGCGTTCTGCTTTCTGCTAGCTTCTTCTCTGTCACTAACTCTTGCCAATATAGGACGGCGATTACTCGGCATTCTGCTAACTGTTAGCAGCTTTCCTCTGCTACTAACTGTATCTAATATGGGTCTGTGATTACTCGACGTTCTGCTAACTGTCAGCATGCATCTTCCTCTGTCACTAAGTATTGGCAATATAGGATAGCTATTACTCAGCGTTCTGCTAACTGCTAGCTTCTTCCTCTGTCACTAACTGTAGCCAATATAGGACTGCGATTAATCGGCGTTATTATTTCTGCTAGCTTCTTCCTCTGTCACTAACTGTGCCAATATAGGACGGCGATTACTCGGCATTCTGCTTACTGCTAGCAGCTTTCCTCTGCTACTAACTGTATCTAATATGGGTCTGTGATTACTCAGCCTTCTGCTAACTGTCAGCATGCATCTTCCTCTGTCACTAAGTATTGACAATATAGGATAGCCATTACTCAGCGTTCTGCTAACTGCTAGCTTCTTCCTCTGTCACTAACTGTAGCCAATATAGGATAGCGATTACTCGGCGTTATGCTTTCTGCTAGCTTCTTCCTCTATCACTAACTGTGCCAATATAGGACAGCCATTACTCAGCGTTCTGCTAACTGCTAGCCTCTTCCTCTGTCACTAACTGTAGCCAATATAGGACGGCGATTACTCGGCATACTGCTTACTGTTAGCATCTTTCTCTGCTACTAACTGTATCCAATATGGGTCTGCGATTACTCGGCGATCTGCTAACTGTCAGCATCTTTCTCAGTCACTAACTGTAGCCGCGGACAGCCATTACGCAGCATTCTGCTAACTGCTAGCTTCTTCTTCTGTCACAAACTGTAGCCAATATAGGACTGCGATTACTCGGCGTTCTGCTTAATGCCAGCTTCTTTTTCGGTCACTAACTGTAGCTAATATAGGACTGCGATTACTTGGCGTTCTGCTAACTGTTAGATTCTTCCTCTGTCACTAACTGTAGCTAATATAGGACTGCGATTACTTGGCGTTCTGCTAACTGCTAGATTCTTCCTCTGTCACTAGCTGTAGCTAATATAGGACTGCGATTACTTGGCGTTCTGCTAACTGCTTAGCTTCTTCCTCTGTCACTATCTGTAGCCATAATAGGACAGCCATTACTCAGCGTTCTGCTAACTGCTAGCTTCTTCTTCTGTCACTAACTGTAGCCATAATAGGACAGCCATTACTCAGCGTTCTGCTAACTGCTAGCTTCTTCCTCTGTCACTAACTGTAGCCATAATAGGACAGCCATTACTCAGCGTTCTGCTAACTGCTACCATCTTCCTCTGTCACTAACTGTAGCCATAATAGGACAGCCATTACGTAGCGTTCTGCTAACTGTTAGCTTCTTCTTCTGTCACCAATTACTTGGCGTTCTGCTAACTGCTAGATTCTTCCTCTGTCACTAACTGTAGCTAATATAGGACTGCGTTTACTTGGCGTTCTGCTAACTGCTGGCTTCTTCATCTGTCACTAACAGTAGGCAATATAGGACAGCGATTACTCGGCGTTCTGCTAACTGCTAGCTTCTTCCTCTGTCACTAACTGTAGCCAATATAGGACGGCGATTACTCAGTGTTCTGCTAACTGCTAGCTTTTTCCTCTGTCATTAACTGTAGCCAATATAGGACTGCGATTACTCGGCGTTCTGCTTTCTGCTAGCTTCTTCCTCTCTCACTAACTGTAGCTATTATAGGATAGCCATTATTCAGTGTTCTGCTAACTGCTAACCTCTTCCTCTGTCACTAACTGTAGCCAATATAGGACTGCGATTACTCGGCGTTATGCTTTCTGCTAGCTTCTTCCTCTGTCACTAACTGTGCCAATATAGGACGGCGATTACTCGGCGTTCTGCTTTCTGCTAGCTTCTTCCTCTCTCACTAACTGTAGCCATTATAGGATAGCCATTACTCAGTGTTCTGCTAACTGCTAACCTCTTCCTCTGTCACTAACTGTAGCCAATATAGGACTGCGATTACTCGGCGTTATGCTTTCTGCTAGCTTCTTCCTCTCTCACTAACTGTAGCCATTATAGGATAGCCATTACTCAGTGTTCTGCTAACTGCTAACCTCTTCCTCTGTCACTAACCGTAGCCAATATAGGACTGCGATTACTCGGCGTTATGCTTTCTGCTAGCTTCTTCCTCTGTCACTAACTGTGCCAATATAGGACTGCGATTACTCGGCGTTATGCTTTCTGCTAGCTTCTTCCTCTGTCACTAACTGTGCCATTATAGGACTGCGATTACTCGGCGTTCTGCGTTCTGCTAGCTACTTCCTCTCTCACTAACTGTAGCCATTATAGGATAGCCATTACTCAGTGTTTTGCTAACTGCTAACCTCTTCCTCTGTCACTAACTGTAGCCAATATAGGACGGCGATTACTCGGCGTTCTGCTAACTGCTAGCTTCTTCCTCTCTCACTAACTGTAGCCATTATAGGATAGCCATTACTCAGTGTTCTGCTAACTGCTAACCTCTTCCTCTGTCACTAACTGTAGCCAATATAGGACGGCGATTACTCGTCGTTCTGCTTTCTGCTAGCTTCTTCCTCTCTCACTAACTGTAGCCATTATAGGATAGCCATTACTCAGTGTTCTGCTAACTGCTAACCTCTTCCTCTGTCACTAACTGTGCCATTATAGGACTGCGATTACTCGGCGTTCTGCTTTCTGCTAGCTTCTTCCTCTCTCACTAACTGTAGCCATTATAGGATAGCCATTACTCAGTGTTCTGCTAACTGCTAACCTCTTCCTCTGTCACTAACTGTAGCCAATATAGCACGGCGATTACTCGGCGTTCTGCTAACTGCTAGCTTCTTCCTCTCTGACTAACTGTAGCCATTATAGGATAGCCATTACTCAGTGTTCTGCTAACTGCAAACCTCTTCCTCTGTCACTAACTGTAGCCAATATAGGACGGCGATTACTCGTCGTTCTGCTAACTGCTAACCTCTTCCTCTGTCACTAACTGTAGCCAATATAAGACGGCGATTACTCGTCGTTCTGCTAACTGCTAGCTTATTCCTCTGTCACTAACTGTAGCCAATATAGGACGGCGATTACTCGTCGTTCTGCTAACTGCTAGCTTATTCCCCTGTCCCTAACTGTAGCCAATATAGGATTGCGATTACTCGGCGTTATGCTTTCTGCTAGCTTCTTCCTCTGTCACTAACTGTAGCCGATATAGGACGGCGATTACTCGTCGTTCTGCTAACTGCTAGCTTATTCCTCTGTCACTAACTGTAGCTAATATAGGATTGCGATTACTCGGCGTTATGCTTTCTGCTAGCTTCCTCCTCTGTCACTAACTGTAGCCAATAATGGGCGGCGATTACTCGTCGTTCTGCTAACTGCTAGCTTATTCCTCTGTCACTAACTGTAGCCAATATAGGATTGCCATTATTCAGCGTTCTGCTAACTGCCAGCTTCTTCCTCTGTCACTAACTGTAGCCAATATAGGATGGCGATTACTCGGCGTTCTGCTAACTGCTAGCTTCTTCCTCTGTCACAAACAGTAGCCAATATAGGACTACGATTATTTGGCGTTCTGCTTAATGCTAGCTTCTTCCTCTGTCAGTAACTGTAGCCAATATTGGTTGGCGATTACTCGGCGTTCTGCTAACTGCTAGCTTCTTCCTCTGACACTAACTGTAGTCAAAATAAGACTGCCATTATTCAGCGTTCTGCTAACTGCCAGCTTCTTCCTCTGTCACTAACTGTAGTCAAAATAGGACTGCCATTATTCAGCGTTCTGCTTACTGCCAGCTTCTTCCTCTGTCACTAACTGTAGCCAATATTGGTTGGCGATTACTCGGCGTTCTGCTAACTGCTAGCTTCTTCCTCTGACACTAACTGTAGTCAAAATAGGACAGCCATTATTCAGCGTTCTGCTAACTGCCAGCTTCTTCCTCTGTCACTAACTGTAGTCAAAATAGGACTGCCATTATTCAGCGTTCTGCTAACTGCCAGCTTCTTCCTCTGTCACTAACTGTAGCCAATATTGGTTGGCGATTATTTGGCGTTCTGCTAACTGCCAGCTTCTTCCTCTGTCACTAACTGTAGTCTAAATAGGACTGCCATTATTCAGCGTTCTGCTAACGTCTAGCCTCTTCCTCTGTCACCAACAGTAGCCAATATAGGACTGCGTTTATTTCTCGTTCTGCTTAATGCTAGCTTCTTCCTCTGTCAGTAACTGTAGCCAATATTGGTTGGCGATTACTCGGCGTTCTGCTAGCTGCTAGCTTCTTCCTCTGACACTAACTGTAGCCAATATATGACTGCGATTACTGGGCGTTCTGCTTTCTACTAGCTTCTTCGTCTGTCACTAACTGTAGTCAAAATAGGACAGCCATTATTCAGCGTTCTGCTAACTGCCAGCTTCTTCCTCTGTCACTAACTGTAGCCAATATAGGATGGCGATTACTCGGCGTTCTGCTAACTGCTAGCTTCTTCCTCTGTCACCAACAGTAGCCAATATAGGACTACCATTATTTGGCGTTCTGCTTAATGCTAGCTTCTTCCTCTGTCAGTAACTGTAGCCAATATTGGTTCTCGATTACTCGGCGTTCTGCTAACTGCTAGCTTCTTCCTCTGACACTAACTGTAGCCAATATATGACTGCGATTACTCGGCGTTCTGCTTTCTACTAGCTTCTTCGTCTGTCACTAACTGTAGTCAAAATAGGACAGCCATTATTCAGCGTTCTGCTAACTGCCAACTTCTTCCTCTGTCACTAACTGTAGCCAATATAGGATGGCGAATACTCGGCGTTCTGCTTTCTGCTAGCTTCTTCCTCTATCACTAACTGTAGCCAATATAGGACTGTGATTACTCAGCGTTCTGCTAACGTCTTGCCTCTTCCTCTGTCACCAACAGTAGCCAATATAGGACTGCGATTACTCGGCATACTGCTAACTGCTAGCTTCTTCGTCTGTCACTAACTGTAGCCAATATATGACTGCGATTACTCGGCGTTCTGCTTTCTACTAGCTTCTTCGTCTGTCACTAACTGTAGTCAAAATAGGACAGCCATTATTCAGCGTTCTGCCACCTGCTAGCTTCTTCCTCTGTCACAACAGTAGCCAATATAGGACTGTGATTACTCGGCGTTATGCTTTCTGCTAGCTTCTTCCTCTGTCACTAACTGTAGCCAATATAGGACTGTGATTACTCGGCGTTATGCTTTCTGCTAGCTTCTTCCTCTCTCACTAACCTTAGCCAATATAGGACTGCGATTATTTGGCGTTCTGCTTAATGCTAGCTTCTTCCTCTGTCACCAACAGTAGCCAATATAGGACTGCGATTATTTGGCGTTCTGCTTAATGCTAGCTTCTTCCTCTGTCAGTAACTGTAGCCAATATTGGTTGGCGATTACTCGGCGTTCTGCTAACTGCCAGCTTCTTCCTCTGTCACTAACTGTAGCCAATATAGGACTGCGATTACTCGGCGTTCTGCTTAATGCTAGCTTCTTCCTCTGTCACCAACAGTAGCCAATATAGGACTGCGATTATTTGGCGTTCTGCTTAATGCTAGCTTCTTCCTCTGTCACCAACAGTAGCCAATATAGGACTGCGATTATTTGGCGTTCTGCTTAATGCTAGCTTCTTCCTCTGTCAGTAACTGTAGCCAATATTGGTTGGCGATTACTCGGCGTTCTGCTAACTGCTAGCTTCTTCCTCTGTCACTAACTGTAGCCAAAATATGACTGCGATTACTGGGCGTTCTGCTTTCTACCAGCTTCTTCGTCTGTCACTAACTGTAGTCAAAATAGGACAGCCATTATTCAGCGTTTTGCTAACTGCCAGCTTTTTCCTCTGTCACTAACTGTAGAAAATATAGGATGGCGATTACTCGGCGTTCTGCTAACTGCTAGCTTCTTCCTCTGTCACTAACTGTAGCCAATATAGGACGGCGATTACTCGGCGTTCTGCTTTCTGCTAGCTTCCTCGTCTGTCACTAACTGTAGTCAAAATGGGACAGCCATTATTCAGCGTTCTGCTAACTGACAGCTTCTTCCCCTGTCACTAACTGTAGCCAATATAGGACGGCGTTTACTCGGCATTCTGCTAACTGTTAGCATCTTCCTCTGTTACTAACTTTGTCCAATAGGGGTCTGTGATAACTGGGCGTTCTGCTTAGTGCTAGCTTCATCCTCTGTCACTAACTGTAGCCAATATAGGACTGCGATTATTTGGCGTTCTGCTTAATGCTAGCTTCTTCCTCTGTCAGTAACTGTAGCCAATATTGGTTGGCGATTACTCGGCGTTCTGCTAACTGCTAGCTTCTTCCTCTGACACTAACTGTAGCCAATATATGACTGCGATTACTCGGCGTTCTGCTTTCTACTAGCTTCCTCGTCTGTCACTAACTGTAGTCAAAATGGGACAGCCATTATTCAGCGTTCTGCTAACTACAGCTTCTTCCCCTGTCACTAACTGTAGCCAATATAGGACGGCGTTTACTCGGCATTCTGCTAACTGTTAGCATCTTCCTCTGTTACTAACTTTGTCCAATAGGGGTCTGTGATAACTGGGCGTTCTGCTTAGTGCTAGCTTCATCCTCTGTCACTAACTGTAGCCAATATAGGATTGCGATTACTCGGCGTTCTGCTTTCTGCTAGCTTCTTCTCTGTCACTAACTGTAGCCAATATAGGACGGCGATTACTCGGCATTCTGCTAACTGTTAGCAGCTTTCCTCTGCTACTAACTGTATCTAATATGGGTCTGTGATTACTCGACGTTCTGCTAACTGTCAGCATGCATCTTCCTCTGTCACTAAGTATTGGCAATATAGGATAGCCATTACTCAGCGTTCTGCTAACTGCTAGCTTCTTCCTCTGTCACTAACTGTAGCCAATATAGGACAGCCATTACTCAGCGTTCTGCTAATTGCTAGCTTCTTCCTCTGTCACTAACTGTAGCCAATATAGGACTGCGATTACTCAGCGTTCTACTTTCTGCTAGCTTCCTCTTCTGTCACTAACTGTAGCCAATATATGACAGCCAATACTCAGCGTTCTGCTAACTGCTATCGTCTTCCTCTGTCACTAACTGTAGCCAATATAGGACTGCGATTACTCGGCGTTCTGCTAAGTGCTAGCTTCTTCCTCTGTCACTAACTGTAGCCAATATAGGATTGCGATTACTCGGCGTTCTGCTTTCTGCTAGCTTCTTCTCTGTCACTAACTGTAGCCAATATAGGACGGCGATTACTCGGCATTCTGCTAACTGTTAGCAGCTTTCCTCTGCTACTAACTGTATCTAATATGGGTCTGTGATTACTCGACGTTCTGCTAACTGTCAGCATGCATCTTCCTCTGTCACTAAGTATTGGCAATATAGGATAGCCATTACTCAGCGTTCTGCTAACTGCTAGCTTCTTCCTCTGTCACTAACTGTAGCCAATATAGGACTGCGATTACTCGGCGTTATTATTTCTGCTAGCTTCTTCCTCTGTCACTAACTGTGCCAATATAGGACGGCGATTACTCGGCATTCTGCTTACTGTTAGCAGCTTTCCTCTGCTACTAACTGTATCTAATATGGGTCTGTGATTACTCGGCGTTCTGCTTTCTACTAGCTTCTTCGTCTGTCACTAACTGTAGTCAAAATAGGACAGCCATTATTCAGCGTTTTGCTAACTGCCAGCTTCTTCCTCTGTCACTAACTGTAGAAAATATAGGATGGCGATTACTCGGCGTTCTGCTAACTGCTAGCTTCTTCCTCTGTCACCAACAGTAGCCAATATAGGACTGCGATTATTTGGCGTTCTGCTTAATGCTAGCTTCTTCCTCTGTCAGTAACTGTAGCCAATATTGGTTGGCGATTACTCGGCGTTCTGCTAACTGCTAGCTTCTTCCTCTGTCACTAACTGTAGTCAAAATAGGACTGCCATTATTCAGCGTTCTGCTAACTGCCAGCTTCTTCCTCTGTCACTAACTGTAGCCAATATTGGTTGGCGATTATTTGGCGTTCTGCTAACTGCCAGCTTCTTCCTCTGTCACTAACTGTAGTCTAAATAGGACTGCTATTATTCAGCGTTCTGCTAACGTCTAGCCTCTTCCTCTGTCACCAACAGTAGCCAATATAGGACTGCGTTTATTTCTCGTTCTGCTTAATGCTAGCTTCTTCCTCTGTCAGTAACTGTAGCCAATATTGGTTGGCGATTACTCGGCGTTCTGCTAACTGCTAGCTTCTTCCTCTGACACTAACTGTAGCCAATATATGACTGCGATTACTGGGCGTTCTGCTTTCTACTAGCTTCTTCGTCTGTCACTAACTGTAGTCAAAATAGGACAGCCATTATTCAGCGTTCTGCTAACTGCCAGCTTCTTCCTCTGTCACTAACTGTAGCCAATATAGGATGGCGATTACTCGGCGTTCTGCTAACTGCTAGCTTCTTCCTCTGTCACCAAGAGTAACCAATATAGGACTACCATTATTTGGCGTTCTGCTTAATGCTAGCTTCTTCCTCTGTCAGTAACTGTAGCCAATATTGGTTCTCGATTACTCGGCGTTCTGCTAACTGCTAGCTTCTTCCTCTGACACTAACTGTAGCCAATATATGACTGCGATTACTCGGCGTTCTGCTTTCTACTAGCTTCTTCGTCTGTCACTAACTGTAGTCAAAATAGGACAGCCATTATTCAGCGTTCTGCTAACTGCCAACTTCTTCCTCTGTCACTAACTGTAGCCAATATAGGATGGCGAATACTCGGCGTTCTGCTTTCTGCTAGCTTCTTCCTCTATCACTAACTGTAGCCAATATAGGACTGTGATTACTCAGCGTTCTGCTAACGTCTTGCCTCTTCCTCTGTCACCAACAGTAGCCAATATAGGAATGCGATTACTCGGCATACTGCTAACTGCTAGCTTCTTCGTCTGTCACTAACTGTAGCCAATATATGACTGCGATTACTCGGCGTTCTGCTTTCTACTAGCTTCTTCGTCTGTCACTAACTGTAGTCAAAATAGGACAGCCATTATTCAGCGTTCTGCCAGCTGCTAGCTTCTTCCTCTGTCACAACAGTAGCCAATATAGGACTGTGATTACTCGGCGTTATGCTTTCTGCTAGCTTCTTCCTCTGTCACTAACTGTAGCCAATATAGGACTGTGATTACTCGGCGTTATGCTTTCTGCTAGCTTCTTCCTCTCTCACTAACCTTAGCCAATATAGGACTGCGATTATTTGGCGTTCTGCTTAATGCTAGCTTCTTCCTCTGTCACCAACAGTAGCCAATATAGGACTGCGATTATTTGGCGTTCTGCTTAATGCTAGCTTCTTCCTCTGTCAGTAACTGTAGCCAATATTGGTTGGCGATTACTCGGCGTTCTGCTAACTGCCAGCTTCTTCCTCTGTCACTAACTGTAGCCAATATAGGACTGCGATTACGCGGCGTTCTGCTTAATGCTAGCTTCTTCCTCTGTCACCAACAGTAGCCAATATAGGACTGCGATTATTTGGCGTTCTGCTTAATGCTAGCTTCTTCCTCTGTCACCAACAGTAGCCAATATAGGACTGCGATTATTTGGCATTCTGCTTAATGCTAGCTTCTTCCTCTGTCAGTAACTGTAGCCAATATTGGTTGGCGATTACTCGGCGTTCTGCTAACTGCTAGCTTCTTCCTCTGTCACTAACTGTAGCCAAAATATGACTGCGATTACTGGGCGTTCTGCTTTCTACCAGCTTCTTCGTCTGTCACTAACTGTAGTCAAAATAGGACAGCCATTATTCAGCGTTTTGCTAACTGCCAGCTTTTTCCTCTGTCACTAACTGTAGCCAATATAGGACGGCGATTACTCGGCGTTCTGCTTTCTGCTAGCTTCCTCGTCTGTCACTAACTGTAGTCAAAATGGGACAGCCATTATTCAGCGTTCTGCTAACTGACAGCTTCTTCCCCTGTCACTAACTGTAGCCAATATAGGACGGCGTTTACTCGGCATTCTGCTAACTGTTAGCATCTTCCTCTGTTACTAACTTTGTCCAATAGGGGTCTGTGATAACTGGGCGTTCTGCTTAGTGCTAGCTTCATCCTCTGTCACTAACTGTAGCCAATATAGGACTGCGATTATTTGGCGTTCTGCTTAATGCTAGCTTCTTCCTCTGTCAGTAACTGTAGCCAATATTGGTTGGCGATTACTCGGCGTTCTGCTAACTGCTAGCTTCTTCCTCTGACACTAACTGTAGCCAATATATGACTGCGATTACTCGGCGTTCTGCTTTCTACTAGCTTCCTCGTCTGTCACTAACTGTAGTCAAAATGGGACAGCCATTATTCAGCGTTCTGCTAACTACAGCTTCTTCCCCTGTCACTAACTGTAGCCAATATAGGACGGCGTTTACTCGGCATTCTGCTAACTGTTAGCATCTTCCTCTGTTACTAACTTTGTCCAATAGGGGTCTGTGATAACTGGGCGTTCTGCTTAGTGCTAGCTTCATCCTCTGTCACTAACTGTAGCCAATATAGGATTGCGATTACTCGGCGTTCTGCTTTCTGCTAGCTTCTTCTCTGTCACTAACTGTAGCCAATATAGGACGGCGATTACTCGGCATTCTGCTAACTGTTAGCAGCTTTCCTCTGCTACTAACTGTATCTAATATGGGTCTGTGATTACTCGACGTTCTGCTAACTGTCAGCATGCATCTTCCTCTGTCACTAAGTATTGGCAATATAGGATAGCCATTACTCAGCGTTCTGCTAACTGCTAGCTTCTTCCTCTGTCACTAACTGTAGCCAATATAGGACTGCGATTACTCGGCGTTATTATTTCTGCTAGCTTCTTCCTCTGTCACTAACTGTGCCAATATAGGACGGCGATTACTCGGCATTCTGCTTACTGTTAGCAGCTTTCCTCTGCTACTAACTGTATCTAATATGGGTCTGTGATTACTCGGCGTTCTGCTTTCTACTAGCTTCTTCGTCTGTCACTAACTGTAGTCAAAATAGGACAGCCATTATTCAGCGTTTTGCTAACTGCCAGCTTCTTCCTCTGTCACTAACTGTAGAAAATATAGGATGGCGATTACTCGGCGTTCTGCTAACTGCTAGCTTCTTCCTCTGTCACCAACAGTAGCCAATATAGGACTGCGATTATTTGGCGTTCTGCTTAATGCTAGCTTCTTCCTCTGTCAGTAACTGTAGCCAATATTGGTTGGCGATTACTCGGCGTTCTGCTAACTGCTAGCTTCTTCCTCTGACACTAACTGTAGCCAATAGATGACTGCGATTACTCGGCGTTCTGCTTTCTACTAGCTTCCTCGTCTGTCACTAACTGTAGTCAAAATGGGTCAGCCATTATTCAGCGTTCTGCTAACTGACAGCTTCTTCCCCTGTCACTAACTGTAGCCAATATAGGACGGCGTTTACTCGGCATTCTGCTAACTGTTAGCATCTTCCTCTGTTACTAACTTTGTCCAATAGGGGTCTGTGATAACTGGGCGTTCTGCTTAGTGCTAGCTTCATCCTCTGTCACTAACTGTAGCCAATATAGGACTGCGATTATTTGGCGTTCTGCTTAATGCTAGCTTCTTCCTCAGTCAGTAACTGTAGCCAATATTGGTTGGCGATTACTCGGCGTTCTGCTAACTGCTAGCTTCTTCCTCTGTCACTAACTGTAGCCAATATATGACTGCGATTACTCGGCGTTCTGCTTTCTACTAGCTTCCTCGTCTGTCACTAACTGTAGTCAAAATGGGTCAGCCATTATTCAGCGTTCTGCTAACTGACAGCTTCTTCCCCTGTCACTAACTGTAGCCAATATAGGACGGCGTTTACTCGGCATTCTGCTAACTGTTAGCATCTTCCTCTGTTACTAACTTTGTCCAATAGGGGTCTGTGATAACTGGGCGTTCTGCTTAGTGCTATCTTCTTCTCTGTCACTAACTGTAGCCAATATAGGACGGCGATTACTCGGCATTCTGCTAACTGTTAGCAGCTTTCCTCTGCTACTAACTGTATCTAATATGGGTCTGTGATTACTCGACGTTCTGCTAACTGTCAGCATGCATCTTCCTCTGTCACTAAGTATTGGCAATATAGGATAGCCATTACTCAGCGTTCTGCTAACTGCTAGCTTCTTCCTCTGTCACTAACTGTAGCCAATATAGGACTTCGATTACTCGGCGTTATTATTTCTGCTAGCTTCTTCCTCTGTCACTAACTGTGCCAATATAGGACGGCGATTACTCGGCATTCTGCTTACTGTTAGGAGCTTTCCTCTGCTACTAACTGTATCTAATATGGGTCTGTGATTACTCGGCGTTCTGCTAACAGTCAGCATGCATCTTCCTCTGTCACTAAGTATTGGCAATATAGGATAGCCATTATTCAGCGTTCTGCTAACTGCTGGCTTCTTCCTCTGTCACTAACTGTAGCCAATATAGGATAGCGATTACTCGGCGTTATGCTTTCTGCTAGCTTCTTCCTCTGTCACTAACTGTGCCAATATAGGACAGCCATTACTCAGCGTTCTGCTAACTGCTAGCCTCTTCCTCTGTCACTAACTGTAGCCAATATAGGACGGCGATTACTCGGCATACTGCTTACTGTTAGCATCTTTCTCTGCTACTAACTGTATCCAATATGGGTCTGTGATTACTCGGCGATCTGCTAACTGTCAGCATCTTTCTCTGTCACTAACTGTAGCCGCGGACAGCCATTACGCAGCGTTCTGCTAACTGCTAGCTTCTTCTTCTGTCACAAACTGTAGCCAATATATGACTGCGATTACTCGGCGTTCTGCTTTCTACTAGCTTCCTCGTCTGTCACTAACTGTAGCTAATATAGGACTGCGATTACTTGGCGTTCTGCTAACTGCTAGATTCTTCCTCTGTCACTAACTGTAGCTAATATAGGACTGCGATTACATGGCGTTCTGCTAACTGCTAGCTTCTTCCTCTGTCACTAACTGTAGCCATAATAGGACAGCCATTACTCAGCGTTCTGCTAACTGCTAACTTCTTCTTCTGTCACTAACTGTAGCCATAATAGGACAGCCATTACTCAGCGTTCTGCTAACTGCTAGCTTCTTCCTCTGTCACTAACTGTAGCCATAATAGGACAGCCATTACTCAGCGTTCTGCTAACTGCTACCTTCTTCCTCTGTCACTAACTGTAGCCATAATAGGACAGCCATTACGCAGCGTTCAGCTAACTGTTAGGTTCTTCTTCTGTCACCAATTACTTGGCGTTCTGCTAACTGCTAGATTCTTCCTCTGTCACTAACTGTAGCTAATATAGGACTGCGTTTACTTGGCGTTCTGCTAACTGCTGGCTTCTTCATCTGCCACTAACAGTAGTCAATATAGGACAGCGATTACTCGGCGTTCTGCTAACTGCTAGCTTCTTCCTCTGTCACTAACTGTAGCCAATATAGGACGGCGATTACTCAGTGTTCTGCTAACTGCTAGCTTCTTCCTCTGTCATTAACTGTAGCCAATATAGGACTGCGATTACTCGGCGTTCTGCTTTCTGCTAGCTTCTTCCTCTCTCACTAACTGTAGCCATTATAGGATAGCCATTACTCAGTGTTCTGCTAACTGCTAACCTCTTCCTTTGTCACTAACTGTAGCCAATATAGGACTGCGATTACTCGGCGTTATGCTTTCTGCTAGCTTCTTCCTCTGTCACTAACTGTGCCAATATAGGACGGCGATTACTCGGCGTTCTGCTTTCTGCTAGCTTCTTCCTCTCTCACTAACTGTAGCCATTATAGGATAGCCATTACTCAGTGTTCTGCTAACTGCTAACCTCTTCCTCTGTCACTAACTGTAGCCAATATAGGACTGCGATTACTCGGCGTTATGCTTTCTGCTAGCTTCTTCCTCTCTCACTAACTGTAGCCATTATAGGATAGCCATTACTCAGTGTTCTGCTAACTGCTAACCTCTTCCTCTGTCACTAACCGTAGCCAATATAGGACTGCGATTACTCGGCGTTATGCTTTCTGCTAGCTTCTTCCTCTATCACTAACTGTGCCAATATAGGACTGCGATTACTCGGCGTTATGCTTTCTGCTAGCTTCTTCCTCTGTCACTAACTGTGCCATTATAGGACTGCGATTACTCGGCGTTCTGCGTTCTGCTACCTTCTTCCTCTCTCACTAACTGTAGCCATTATAGGATAGCCATTACTCAGTGTTCTGCTAACTGCTAACCTCTTCCTCTGTCACTAACTGTAGCCAATATAGGACGGCGATTACTCGGCGTTCTGCTAACTGCTAGCTTCTTCCTCTCTCACTATCTGTAGCCATTATAGGATAGCCATTACTCAGTGTTCTGCTAACTGCAAACCTCTTCCTCTGTCACTAACTGTAGCCAATATAGGACGGCCATTACTCGTCGTTCTGCTAACTGCTAGCTTATTCCTCTCTCACTAACTGTAGCCATTATAGGATAGCCATTACTCAGTGTTCTGCTAACTGCTAACCTCTTCCTCTGTCACTAACCGTAGCCAATATAGGACTGCGATTACTCGGCGTTATGCTTTCTGCTAGCTTCTTCCTCTATCACTAACTGTGCCAATATAGGACTGCGATTACTCGGCGTTATGCTTTCTGCTAGCTTCTTCCTCTGTCACTAACTGTGCCATTATAGGACTGCGATTACTCGGCGTTCTGCGTTCTGCTAGCTTCTTCCTCTCTCACTAACTGTAGCCATTATAGGATAGCCATTTCTCAGTGTTCTGCTAACTGCTAACCTCTTCCTCTGTCACTAACTGTAGCCAATATAGGACGGCGATTACTCGGCGTTCTGCTAACTGCTAGCTTCTTCCTCTCTCACTAACTGTAGCCATTATAGGATAGCCATTACTCAGTGTTCTGCTAACTGCAAACCTCTTCCTCTGTCACTAACTGTAGCCAATATAGGACGGCGATTACTCGTCGTTCTGCTAACTGCTAGCTTATTCCTCTGTCACTAACTGTAGCGAATATAGGATTGCGATTACTCGGAGTTATGCTTTCTGCTACCTTCTTCCTCTGTCACTAACTGTGCCAATATAGGACGGCGATTACTCGTCGTTCTGCTAACTGCTAGCTTATTCCTCTGTCACTAACTGTAGCCAATATAGGACGGCGATTACTCGTCAGTAGAAGTTGGGTTACCCTAGCACAACTACCCCTAACTCGGCCGCTACGTAACCTAGGACTATAGGGGTAGTTTTGGATGATGCTCAAGGTCATCGCGCACCTGATCCCAGCTATAGGGGTGGTTTCGACCACGTTTAGAGGGGTAGGGGGTAGTTTTTCGAAAAAAATTATTTTCAACCCACTAACCTAAGCTAGCCAAAATGGATCTAACCTAACCTAACCTAAGTGTTGGGGGTGACCTCAGCTACGTTCACGACCATCTCCGGGGGTAGCTCCTACAACCACTTCTACAACCACAGGTCAGTGATGCCCGTGATGGAGATACGACCAACCTTTGAAAGTTAGGGGTGGTTTTGGATGATGCAGGCGGTCGATGTGACCTTGATCGTAGCCTTGGGGGAGGGTTCAACCACGTCTAGAGGGGTAGTTTTTAGAAAAAATTATTTTCAACCCACTAACCTAAGCTAGCCAGAGTGCTTCTAACCTAACCTACTGTTGGGTGTTCAACCACGTCTAGAGGGGTAGTATTTAGAAAAAATTATTTTCAACCCACTAACCTAAGCTAGCCAGAGTGCTTCTAACCTAACCTACTGTTAGGTGTGCGATAAAGATGAGGATCATCACGCCATCTGCCATGTACAGAGATATTGTGATGGTTTAGTTAGTGACCCTCAATTAGCCTGTGTGATAGGCTATTCAATCGTAGCGCTATTTACTTAGCTAGTGTGACGAGTTATGTGTTGGTAGCTGTGATAAGTAATGTATTGGTAGCCGTCCACACCTTGCTGTTGTCGTAGTTCATGAAGTGGTAGGTTTTCCTTACGGAGCTATTGTCTTAGCACTGATATAGGTCTTACGTAAGTATTATCTTGGTCACGGATCGATAACTGTTTTTACGTAGCTATTGTGGTGTTGGTAGCTGTCTTTACGTGGCTAGTGTAATGGTTCATTATTTAATAGCAATCATTACTGAGTTAGGTTATGCATCTTTAGCTGTCTTTACATAGCTATTATGATAAGTTATGTATTGGTTGTTATCTTTTCGTAGCTATTTTAATGGGGTAGGCCTTGTTAGCTGCCTTTACGCAGTTATTGTGTGACAGGTTATGCATAGCTGTTTTTACATAAGTCTTGTGATAGGTTATACAATATTAACCGTCTGTACGTAGCTATTATGGTAGGGTGAGCAGCGGTAGCTCTAACGTAACTATTGTGATATAGTATGGATGGGTAGCTGTCTTTACGAAGATATCTCTTAAGGTCTTAAATTGATAAAGGGCGTTACGTAACCACTGTCTTAGATTATGAGCCGGTAACCGTTTTGACATACCTATTATGGTAGAGTATAATTTGTTAGCTGTTTTACAGAGATGGTGTCTAAAGTCTCGGTTTGATGGAGAACATACCTGGACAATATGTGTAATGGCCTTGACGGTTTCTGCATAGCTATTTTGGTATGCGTTGATAGCTATAATTATGTCTAAGGCTTAAAGCTTTTGCCAGTGCCTTCGCTAACCATAACCCATTTGACCTCGGTGTAGATGTTGGTTGATTAGCGTAAGTTTTTCATTTTGATTAGCTGATACGTTGAGCTGGGCATAGCCGCCATAGCCTATTTGGACTTGGTGTCAATGCTGTTCGTTTGAACTTCACGTATGTTGGTTGGTTAAACTACGCGTATGACAGTAGTTTAGTTGAAACGTTGGTTATTTGATCTAGCCTACACAGGCCATCACGGTATCAACATTGCCACCATCTTGTTCTCCACCTGAATGACGTCATATTCGATCCTAGGTTGTGTATCGGATACTATGTGTTACCTTATATCACGCCGCTCATGAAATGCTATGTGTTTGTCAAGCTATACTTCGGGTGCTATATGACGAACTTTAGCCGAGCTATGCAACGGATATTATGTGTTCATACTTCTCATCGGATACTATGTGTTAGCCGTAGTCAGGCTATGGTTTGAATTAGTTGTGTTAGCCCTAGTCATGACTTGCATCGGCCGCTATGCGTTAATGATTATCCGGGCTACGTATCAGGTATTATGTGGTAATTTGTGGGCAGCTTGTAGGTTAGTGTGTGATATCCATTAGCTAAACTATGCACCGAATATAATGTGTTATACTTTGTAGGTCCATGTCTTCTTAGCATAATATCTATGCTGGCTTACACACATATATGTTTAACACATTATGTATTCTATTATGTATTTGGGCTTAACATAGTATGATAGCATGCATGTTGACTTACCATAGTATTTATGTAGGTTTACACGCATATTTGTTTAACGGCGTATATATGGCTATTTAGAGTATATTGCATGCTGGTTTAACATAGTATATATGCCTATATTGGTTAGCACTGTATGTATATAGGTTGCGCGACTTTTTTTAATTATATTGTAGTATTTGCTGACCGTCATGGGCGTGATAGGTTATGCATTGTTAGCTATACGATATAGTACTTCCCGTATTATACAGCCGCCTGCCTGAGGTTCTACCTGATAGACGGGTGAAAATGTGTGTCGGACTCTGATCATATAAGCTTGGGCCTGTGGTTTACCGACATAGTAGGCCTTATGGATACAACGTGTTAATCGTTAGCGGGGCCTCTGGATACTATATATTAAACCTTCGTCAGGCTATGCATTGGATCAGCTATGTGTAATTGATCAGGTATTATGTGGTACCTGTAGGATAGTGTGTGATAGCCGTTTAGCTAACCTATGCAGTGGATATAATGTGTTACAATTTGTAGGCCCTTGTCGGCTTAGCATAATATGTATGGTGGCTTACACATGTTTGTTTAACGCGATATGTAGGCCTAACATAGTATATACGCCTATCTATGATAGCATACATGTTGGCTTACCAGAGTATTTATTTGGTTTACACGCATATTTATTGAACACACTATAAGGGCAATCACTTATACAGGCTTAACATATTATATAGGCCTATGCGGGTAACGGGATGTATATAGGTTAACCTGCATATTGGTTTAACAGCGTATATATGGCTATGTAGATTATATTGCATGCTGGTATAACATAGTATATATGCCTGAATGTTGGCTTAGCACTGTATGTATATAGGTTGCGTAACTTTTTTAAATTATATTGTAGTATTTGTTGACCGTCATGGGCGCGATAGGTTATGCATTGATAGATGTACCCTATAGTACTTCCCATATTATTCGATTGCCTGGTTCTACCTGATAGACAAGGTGAAAATAGCTCAGATCATATAGGCTTTGGCCAGTGGTTTACCGACATAGCGGGCACATTTAGGGATTCATGTAAGTCGGCTTAGCATAGTATGTATGGTGGCTTACACATGTTTGTTTAACGCGATATGTAGGCCTAACATAGTATATACGCCTATCTATGATAGCATGCATGTTGGCTTACCAGAGTATTTATTTGGTTTACACGCATATTTATTTAACACACTATATGGGGCGATCACGTATCCAGGCCTAAAATAGTATATAAGCCTATGTAGGATAGCATCCATGTTGGTTAGCATAGTATTTATGTGAGTTTACACGCGTATCTGTTTAGCACAGTATGTAGGCTTAGCATATTATTTATGTGGGTTTACAAGCGTTTTTGTTTAACACACTATATAAGATATCATTCATCCAGGCTTAACATATTATATAGGCATATGTGGGTAACGGGAATATTGGCCTAATACAGGATGTATATGGGTTAACCTGCATATTGGTTTAACACCGTTATGGCTATTTAGAGTATATTGCATACTGGTTTAACAAAGTATATATGCCTGAATGTTGGCTTAGCACTGTATGTATATATAGGTTGCGTAACTTTTTTTAATTATATTGTAATATTTGTTGACCGTCATGGGCTTGATAGGTTATGCATTGGTAGATGTACCTTATAGTACTTCCCATATTATACGATTGCCAGGTTCTACCTGATATATGAGGTGAAACTATCTCTGTTCATATAGGCTGTGGCCAGTGATTTACCGACATAGTAGGCGCATTTAGGGATTCATGTATGTAGGCCTAGCATAGTATGTATGCAAGCTTGCGTATTTGTTTAACACATTATGTGGGCTATCGTATATATTGGTTTAGCTATACCTTATAGTACTCCCCATATTATACGGTTGCCTGCCCGTGGTTCTGCCTGATATATGAGGTGAAACTATCTCAGTTCATATAGGCTTTGGCCGGTGATTTACCGACATAGTATGTCGGCCTAGCATAGTATGTAGGCTTGCATATTTGTTTAACACATTATGTGGGCTG
This sequence comes from Prosapia bicincta, assembly GCA_036971475.1. Classification (NCBI taxonomy): domain Eukaryota; kingdom Metazoa; phylum Arthropoda; class Insecta; order Hemiptera; family Cercopidae; genus Prosapia; species Prosapia bicincta. The sequence goes on from JBAIZL010000001.1 coordinate 67,469,667, forward strand.
TCATATATATTGGTTTAACACGTTATATAGGCCTTCTCGTCTTACATTGACCGTTTACGTGGGCCTACCGGGCCCCTGCGTTGTGATTGGTCGATTCAACTTGTTGACTATTTGAACTCTATGTAGGTCGTTGGTCGTTTGATCTAACCGATCAATTTTTGGGTAATTTCATATATTATTTGATAACCACCCCCCACTTGATGCCTGAATCCAGGGTTACTTTACCTATCGGCTGGCTTCGAGATGGCTTTTACCTGAGTCCTTGCTCCGTGTTTGCTTTACCTATGGTCTAACTCCATGGTAGCTTTACCTAGGCCCCGACTCCATGGTAGCTTTACCGATGGTCTGCCTCAATGGTAGCTTTACCTAGGGCCTGGCTGGTTTTACCTCAGGCCCGACTCCTCGGTTACTTTACCTATGGTCTGACACCTGGATGGCTTTACCTAGGACTTGGTGGAGGTGTTTGTCTTGGTCGATAGGTTGTAATTGATATAGCAACCATCCTGGCCAGACTCTTGGGTAGCTTTACTTAAAGTCTACCTCCAAAGAGGCTTTACCTAAGACCAGGCTCCAAGGTAGCTTTACCTTAAGCTTTTTCTTCAGGGGGCTTTACTTAAGGGCCTGCCTTGAATTGGCTAAATCCCCGCTGCAGGGATGCTATGCCTGAGGTTTGGGTGGGTCTACCTCCAAGATAGTGTGTTAACTCTGCGGGTTTGCCCCTTGCCCTGCATCAGCCAATTTATTTAGGGTAGAACACTCTAGTTAGGGTATGCCTACTACTTGCCTAGACTCGCTCAAGCGCTGATACGTCATCAGATAACCGTTAAATCTTTCCCAAAGTTACCCCCACCACCGGAGCTATTCCAGGGTTACTTTACCTAAGGGTCGGCCTCGTGATGGCTTTACCCGAGGGATAGCCCGTGTTAGCTTTACCTGAGGCATAGCTGCCGGGTGGCAGGGCTCGGTTTGGCTTTAACCCGAGACCGTGCTCCGTGTTAGCTTTACCCGCTCCTAGGCGGTGTTACCTCAAGCGCGGGTTCGGGAGCGACTTTTACCTAGGTCACCGATCATTTTTGGCAATCTGAAAACAGGTGACCCCGCCCCCACAACGGTCCATAATAGACTTTAACCATACCATATACAGTCATTTGATCCAACCGATCGATTTTCGGCAATTTCATATTTTTTGTAAAAACTACCCCTAGGTGAAACAGCCCCCGCAACGGTCCAAAAGGGCCTCTACACGTATCCCGTACTGTCTGTTGATCCAACCGATTGATTTTCGGCAATTTCGTATTTTTTGTAAAAACTACCCCTAGGTGAAACTACCCCTACAGTAGCGATAATGCACTCTAGACTTACCCCGTCAGTCAAGACACGATTATCCAAAATTTTTTCGAAAACTACCCCCCACCCCTAATCCACCCCCGGAGCTACCCCCGGAGATGGTCGTGAACGTAGCTGAGGTTACCCCCAACACTTAGGTTAGGTTAGGTTAGATCCATTTTGGCTAGCTTAGGTTAGTGGGTTAGAAATAAATTTTTTCGAAAAACTACCCCCTACCCCTCTAAACGTGGTCGAAACCACCCCTATGGCTGGGATCAGGTGCGCGATGACCTTGAGCATCATCCAAAACTACCCCTATAGTCCTAGGTTCCGTAGCGGCCGAGTTAGGGGTGGCTGTGCTAGGGTAACCCAACTTCTACTCTCGTCGTTCTGCTAACTGCTAACCTCTTCCTCTGTCACTAACTGTAGCCAATATAATACGGCGATTACTCGTCGTTCTGCTAACTGCTAGCTTATTCCTCTGTCACTAACTGCAGCCAATATAGGACGGCGATTACTCGTCGTTCTGCTAACTGCTAGCTTATTCCCCTGTCACTAACTGTAGCCAATATAGGATTGCGATTACTCGGCGTTATGCTTTCTGCTAGCTTCTTCCTCTGTCACTAACTGTAGCCGATATAGGACGGCGATTACTCGTCGTTCTGCTAACTGCTAGCTTATTCCTCTGTCACTAACTGCAGCCAATATAGGATTGCGATTACTCGGAGTTATGCTTTCTGCTAGCTTCTTCCTCTGTCACTAACTGTGCCAATATAGGACGGCGATTACTCGTCGTTCTGCTAACTGCTAGCTTATTCCTCTGTCACTAACTGTAGCCAATATAGGATTGCGATTACTCGGCGTTATGCTTCCTGCTAGCTTCTTCCTCTGTCACTAACTGTGCCAATATAGGACGGCGATGACTCGTCGTTCTGCTAACTGCTAGCTTATTCCTCTGTCACTAACTGTAGCCAATATAGGATTGCGATTACTCGGCGTTATGCTTTCTGCTAGCTTATTCCTCTGTCACTAACTGTAGCCAATATAGGACGGCGATTACTCGTCGTTCTGCTAACTGCTAGCTTATTCCTCTGTCACTAACTGTAGCCAATATATGACTGCGATTACTCGGCGTTATGCTTTCTGCTAGCTTCTTCCTCTGTCACTAACTGTAGCCAATATAGGACGGCGATTACTCGTCGTTCTGCTAACTGCTAGCTTATTCCTCTGTCACTAACTGTAGCCAATATAGGACTGCGATTACTCGTCGTTCTGCTAACTGCTAGCTTATTCCTCTGTCACTAACTGTAGCGAATATAGGATTGCGATTACTCGGCGTTATGCTTTCTGCTATCTTCTTCCTCTGTCACTAACTGTGCCAATATAGGACGGCGATTACTCGTCGTTCTGCTAACTGCTAACTTATTCCTCTGTCACTAACTGTAGCCAATATAGGATTGCGATTACTCGGCGTTATGCTTTCTGCTAGCTTCTTTCTCTGTCACTAACTGTGCCAATATAGGACGGCGATTACTCGTCGTTCTGCTAACTGCTAGCTTATTCCTCTGTCACTAACTGTAGCCAATATAGGATAGCCATTACTCAGCGTTCTGCTAACTGCTAGCTTCTTCCTCTGTCACTAACTGTAGCGAATATAGGATTGCGATTACTCGGCGTTATGCTTTCTGCTAGCTTCTTCCTCTGTCACTAACTGTGCCAATATAGGACGGCGATTACTCGTCGTTCTGCTAACTGCTAGCTTATTCCTCTGTCACTAACTGTAGCCAATATAGGACAGCCATTACTCAGCGTTCTGCTAACTGCTAGCTTCTTCCTCTGTCACTAACAGTAGTCAATATAGGATTGCGATTACTCGGCGTTCTGCTTGCTGCTTCTTCTTTCTCTGTCACTAACTGTAGCCAATATAGGACAGCCATTACTCAGCGTTATGCTTTCTGCTAGCTTCTTCCTCTGTCACTAACAGTAGTCAATATAGGATTGCGATTACTCGGCGTTCTGCTTGCTGCTTCTTCTTTCTCTGTCACTAACAGTAGCCAATATAGGACAGCCATTACTCAGCGTTATGCTTTCTGCTAGCTTCTTCCTCTGTCACTAACAGTAGTCAATATAGGATTGCGATTACTCGGCGTTCTGCTTGCTGCTTCTTCTTTCTCTGTCACTAACAGTAGTCAATATAGGACGGCGATTACTCAGCGTTATGCTTTCTACTAGCTTCTTCCTCTGTCACTAACAGTAGTCAATATAGGACAGCCAGTACTCGGCGTTATGCTTTCTGCTAGCTTCTTCCTCTGTCACTAACAGTAGTCAATATAGGATTGCGATTACTCGGCGTTCTGCTTGCTGCTTCTTCTTTCTCTGTCACTAACAGTAGTCAATATAGGATAGCCATTACTCAGCGTTATGCTTTCTACTAGCTTCTTCCTCTGTCACTAACAGTAGCCAATATAGGACAGCCATTACTCAGCGTTATGCTTTCTGCTAGCTTCTTCCTCTGTCACTAACAGTAGTCAATATAGGATTGCGATTACTCGGCGTTCTGCTTGCTGCTTCTTCTTTCTCTGTCACTAACTGTAGCCAATATAGGACTGCCATTACTCGGCGTTCTGCTAACTGCTAACTTCTTCCTCTGTCACTAACTGTAGCCAATATAGGACAGCCATTACTCAGCGTTCTGCTAACTGCTAGCTTCTTCCTCTGTCACTAACTGTAGCGAATATAGGATTGCGATTACTCGGCGTTATGCTTTCTGCTAGCTTCTTCCTCTGTCACTAACTGTGCCAATATAGGACGGCGATTACTCGTCGTTCTGCTAACTGCTAGCTTATTCCTCTGTCACTAACTGTAGCCAATATAGGACAGCCATTACTCAGCGTTCTGCTAACTGCTAGCTTCTTCCTCTGTCACTAACAGTAGTCAATATAGGATTGCGATTACTCGGCGTTCTGCTTGCTGCTTCTTCTTTCTCTGTCACTAACTGTAGCCAATATAGGACAGCCATTTTTCAGCGTTATGCTTTCTGCTAGCTTCTTCCTCTGTCACTAACAGTAGTCAATATAGGATTGCGATTACTCGGCGTTCTGCTTGCTGCTTCTTCTTTCTCTGTCACTAACAGTAGCCAATATAGGACAGCCATTACTCAGCGTTATGCTTTCTGCTAGCTTCTTCCTCTGTCACTAACAGTAGTCAATATAGGATTGCGATTACTCGGCGTTCTGCTTGCTGCTTCTTCTTTCTCTGTCACTAACAGTAGTCAATATAGGACGGCGATTACTCAGCGTTATGCTTTCTACTAGCTTCTTCCTCTGTCACTAACAGTAGTCAATATAGGACAGCCAGTACTCGGCGTTATGCTTTCTGCTAGCTTCTTCCTCTGTCACTAACAGTAGTCAATATAGGATTGCGATTACTCGGCGTTCTGCTTGCTGCTTCTTCTTTCTCTGTCACTAACAGTAGTCAATATAGGATAGCCATTACTCAGCGTTATGCTTTCTACTAGCTTCTTCCTCTGTCACTAACAGTAGCCAATATAGGACAGCCATTACTCAGCGTTATGCTTTCTGCTAGCTTCTTCCTCTGTCACTAACAGTAGTCAATATAGGATTGCGATTACTCGGCGTTCTGCTTGCTGCTTCTTCTTTCTCTGTCACTAACTGTAGCCAATATAGGACTGCCATTACTCGGCGTTCTGCTAACTGCTAACTTCTTCCTCTGTCACTAACTGTAGCCAATATAGGACAGCCATTACTCAGCGTTCTGCTAACTGCTAGCTTCTTCCTCTGTCACTAACTGTAGCCAATATCGGACGGCGATTACTCGGCATTCTGCTAACTGTTATCATCTTCCTCTGCTACTAACTGTAGCCAATATAGGACTGCCATTACTCGGCGTTATGCTTTCTGCTAGCTTCTTCCTCTGTCACTAACAGTAGTCAATATAGGATTGCGATTACTCGGCGTTCTGCTTGCTGCTTCTTCTTTCTCTGTCACTAACTGTAGCCAATATAGGACTGCCATTACTCGGCATTCTGCTAACTGCTAACTTCTTCCTCTGTCACTAACAGTAGTCAATATAGGATTGCGATTACTCGGCGTTCTGCTTGCTGCTTCTTCTTTCTCTGTCACTAACTGTAGCCAATATAGGACTGCCATTACTCGGCATTCTGCTAACTGCTAACTTCTTCCTCTGTCACTAACTGTAGCCAATATAGGACTGCCATTACTCGGCGTTCTGCTAACTGCTAACTTCTTCCTCTGTCACTAACTGTAGCCAATATAGGACAGCCATTACTCAGCGTTCTGCTAACTGCTGACTTCTTCCTCTGTCACTAACTGTAGCCAATATAGGACTGCCATTACTCGGCGTTCTGCTAACTGCTAACTTCTTCCTCTGTCACTAACTGTAGCCAATATAGGACAGCCATTACTCAGCGTTCTGCTAACTACTAGCTTCTTCCTCTGTCACTAACAGTAGTCAATATAGGACAGCCAGTACTCGGCGTTATGCTTTCTGCTAGCTTCTTCCTCTGTCACTAACAGTAGTCAATATAGGATTGCGATTACTCGGCGTTCTGCTTGCTGCTTCTTCTTTCTCTGTCACTAACAGTAGCCAATATAGGACAGCCATTACTCAGCGTTATGCTTTCTGCTAGCTTCTTCCTCTGTCACTAACAGTAGTCAATATAGGATTGCGATTACTCGGCGTTCTGCTTGCTGCTTCTTCTTTCTCTGTCACTAACTGTAGCCAATATAGGACTGCGATTACTCGGCGTTCTGCTAACTGCTAACTTCTTCCTCTGTCACTAACTGTAGCCAATATAGGACAGCCATTACTCAGCGTTCTGCTAACTGCTAGCTTCTTCCTCTGTCACTAACTGTAGCCAATATAGGACGGCGATTACTCGGCATTCTGCTAACTGTTATCATCTTCCTCTGCTACTAACTGTATCCAATATGGGACTGAGATTACTCGGCGTTCTGTTTAATGCTAGGTCTTTCGTCCGTCACTCTTTAAGCCGTAATAGAACTGCTGCTTCTCGGCTTTATGCCTTTTATTAGGCCGCTCTTCTGTCATCTTTCTTAGCAAAAATTGGACAGCAATTGCGTGGCGTTCTGCGTACTGCTAGGTTTTTCGTTCGTCATTCCTTTAAGGCGTAATAGGGCTGATGTCTCTCGGCGTTGTGCTCAATGCTAGGAATTTCGTCCGTAATTTTTCTAATTCTAAATAGGACTGCTGTTTCTCGCCGTTAGGCTACTTGTTTCGACAGAACAAGTTTTATTCCACAGTGTATTATATAAACGCAAAAAATTATTTTGTATTTCTCTCAGATTTATAGTTCAACAGACTTCTGTGGTCAGACTAAATATATTCTCTTGTATTAATTAATTCCCCATATTTTTTTACAAAAAATAAAAACAATTTCAGCTTCGATGTGCATTTTATTAAAAATCTTTCTCCTTACTCCGGGTGTTTTGCCATTAGGGAACTTAGATTCATTAACGCATATCGTCCTAGTTGTGGGACACACTTTAGGTGCTGGTGGTAGAATAAGTGGTCAGAAGATCATAGTAGTAGAAAGCGCTTTCAGAAACGACTCCAGGTGTAAATCGGCTGTATAAATGAATAAAGGTCTTTTCTGAAAGCGTAATTACTCTCTTCTTTTTTTAGAAGTAGATTTTTGTAATACAAATATGATATTTTTCGTCTTAATATCCATGAAGAGTTTGTTGTCAACATTGGATTGTTGTTTTAGCATTGAACCAAAATATTAAATATGTTAATTTATGTAATTACATTTCGCAATATAGAATGTCCCTTAGATTGTACGACATTAGAAGAAATAGCATGCGCGTGCGTGTGCATGAAGGAATTCACGTTAATATAAGAAGTTAGAGTTGAATTCCACTGCATTCTATATTTTTAAACGTTTTTGGGAAGTTTAAACTGAAGGCGACCCTCAACACAATGACGTAGTAGCCTGTCATTCCTTGTGTACAGGACTAATTCATAATTTTCATTTTCGTTGTTTGTTACAACGAAAGTTAAAGAATATATATATATATATATATATATATATATATATATATATATATATATATATATATATATATATATTACTTTTTATAATTTATTTTTCTTATATAATGGCATAAAGTAGATAATATGATCCCTGTTATTAGAAAAATAAGAATAATAAAATACGGTGAAATAAGGTGGAAGGAAATTTTAATTATAAAATAAATAAATAACGTAACCAAGTCAATGCCAATTAAAATTTTCTTTCTCTAGAACGTTATAAATTTGATTTTAAACTAGAATTTAGCTAATAGCCATAAGTGGGTACCAACCCTTATGGTACCTGGAGGTACCAGCCTCTAATGGAACTGCCCAACCATAGTCTTGGTGCTGGCGTAATCATCTCTAGCTTAGTTTCCACCAGTGAACCAGGCAAATGATACAGAAGGACAGTAATACGCAAATATTCATGAGGGAATCAAGGCCACAATACCACTGCACGCTTTCTCATCCGCCTTGCTTCACAGATGCTTGCCCCTCTGTATCGATGACAGATTGTACTACAAAATTATGTTCAATTCAACCCTTATGCTCCGAAGAGATTTTTGGGACCATGAAACCTCACAGTAGCAGCAGCTCATTGACCCAGTCTGTTTGAAAAGATACCTGAAAAGACCTTTGCAATTGGCCAAAGACAACGACCTTCAGTTCAATGGTCTCCAAGGTCACCTAGATCCCCTATTTTTTCACAATATGTGTTTCGTACCTAGACGAGGGAATTCTTCGCACACACGGATTCATCACGGATGCCATCGGCAACACATTGAGGCTCAAACTTCCACCACGAGCCATTCGAAATGACGTCTGGGCCTGACATCGTATACGGGTTTATAGCCTCACAGTTTAAGATCTCATTGGTGTCATTTATATACAGTAGGTCGATCTTTAACAAGAATCCTATGCACAGCCTTCCTACCGTTTATCCAGTAGCGCTTCTGAACTCTAGAAGCCTCTTCAGGCATCACGATCATCTTTACCATAGCGAGTACCAGCCCGACCACCTTTACCAGGGGGGCCAAGACTGCTGGCACGTGGAGCCCCCGTAGCCTCCTACCGAACCCCAGACCCACAAACGACAGTGATACACTCTAATTAGGTAGAGATTATCGCCCCACTAAGATTTCCTAACCAAGCAAGCTGCTAATCCACGGCGATCACCATTGGCTCAGGCTGCAGAGAACCCCGCCCCCCCATCTAACACTTGATCCAGATTTGGTGTAGCTTGATCTCTTTTTACTCATGGGAATATCCCTTGACAATTCTCCTTGAGGGATTATCTGAGAGACTTATCAGGGAGACTTCTCCCTGATTCTTCCCTATAATGTTCATCTGACGGATTATAATGGAGGCAAAACTTTCGTTTAGTTGTTAAAAACTCCATTCCTCATATTTTCATAACAAACTAATTAAAGATCCTTATTAAATCATCCTTCTTAACCTTTATATTTAAATTCTGCTTTACAACTGCTTACACGGGCTTCCATAACAATAACCGCAGCAATATCCAATAATTATAACATAACGACTAAGTTCCAGGTAATCATGTTATGGCGCCACAAAGTTCCGTACTATAACCGTTATTAGCTTTATGGCTGTAATATCCACTTACACTCTAGCCAGTATTAACGTTCTGATATTTCGTCGTGCAAACTAACCAACATAATCTCTGCTAAATTTGAAGCCAAACTTTTCATGAAATAACACCTGATAAACATTATTTCCAGTTAGTAAACCTTTATTTATAGACAAGGGAGATTTTAGTTCGAAAAACTTGTCAGTGAAAAGCTTAAATAAATTGTAAAATATAGAACAAAAGGAAAAAGCGTATGTTACTGAAACGGTGAATCGAGACAGGATTAAAAGAGTCGTATAGAGAACAAGTGTAGTGTGAGCTGATCAAAAGGGCCATGAATCATAGGATCCTGCTCAAATTGCAATTTCCGGACGGCTGTTTGTTAACTCAAGGTGATAAGCGGGCTTGAAAACATCCGGACTTGCTCTAGAATAGTACTGTATAACACAACTTCCAAATGGTATATTTTTAAAATTTCAAACAATATTTTAAAGATTTTGTATATTGTGCAAAATTTGCTATGAGACAAATTTGGCAGTTTCAACAGACACACACACACACACGGGCGCGCGCGCGCGCACTTATTTTTCTCTCTCTCTCTCTTTCTCTCACACACAAACACGCACACTCACTCACATACAACTCATTCACTATGTGAAAGATTTTTTGATGTTATTCGCCCAGATTTATTTATTTGATTCTTAATAACTATTATAATTGTAAACTAATTAAACAAGACATATTTCATCAAGAATGAGATTTGTTTTACTGGTTAGGAGATACTTTTGCTTTATAGAATGCTAAATATGTTAATTGTTGGTTTACTATTATTGGAAAAGCTTAAAAAAAATTTTTAATGTATTATTATTTACGAAACGTTTCTATTTAACAAATGTGAAATAAGAAATCTATCCCCTCTAATTACTAAATAAATATCTTGAGAATAATTTTATTTTAATTATCTTGAGAATTTTTAATTATCCAGCTCACAATTTTGGACACTGATCTTGTAAGAATGTGTGAAAAAATGTTAAAGATGCATTTCGTTTAAAGGTTGCCTTACATAACAATAATTATACACAATAGTAGTTAAACAAGACTAGAAAAATCAAACTAATAACACTAAATGATAAAAATAAATATTTGTAAGAAACAAGAAACAAAATTCTCATAACCTCAAAACTTCATATCATATCATACCAAAACAAATTGCGAACATATACTTGAAGATAATTTTCCTAATGAGTGAAAAACTCTAAAGAGATAAGCTTTAGGATGCATCTTCACATTAACGCTGTAAAACTTCCGTTTTAGATCTAAAACTTGTTCTTGTAAAAGATATTAATGACTTCATATCATATGCATAAGAACACAAGTTTTATCAAAAGTAAACTTTTCAAAGTTATTAAGAACTTAGGAAGTGATATAAGAGAACTCAGTATTTGAAACGATTTGGGTCTTAAAGATTCATTTCTAAATTGTATAATATCATGTAAAATACTTATAAATATCTACGAGAAACGTTGTTATTCTTAGGTGATTTATCACCTCAAAGCTTATCTTCTATTACACACACACACACACACACACACACATCGCCTATCCAGTCACTACAGTCACTAGTTTCTTGCGAGCCAAAACTTCATCTTAAGTATCGCAGTCAGGGCAGTCTCAGTGAGATACACAGTCTGTTTTATAGTTATGAAACACTAATGATATGTTTATAATGTAGCTACTTAGGTTATGGTATCGTTTTCCTTGTGGTTTTTTTTTTACCTAACCCATAGCTTTTATCTATACGTAAGCTGTCTATAACACGCATCCTTTTTTTTCAAGAAAACTGTGAAGATCCGGTTCCTTAGCATTCACTGACGGTATTAAGCCTTTATATTAGTTTTTAATAATACCGTTTACTTTTTGTTTTCGTAAAAACATAATTATAATTTTTCTGACGACTTATTCTTCCTTATCCTTATAGGAAGTAAGACTCATCTCTTTGAATCACTGCGTTTAAGATGTTTACTGTTCAACGTAAAGGTTTTGAGTTCCATAGTAATAAAGGTTAGATCTCCCCTAACCCTCCGTTACCCGCTTAGTAAAAGTAACACGGTTACACATATGGCGGGGATTCCATCACTCTAATTTTGTTTTTATTTATTTTGAATTTTTTTGACTTATCAATAAACATATTGTTTATTTTTACAATTTTTTTCAGCCTCAACTACCATTTAATAGAAAAGGTTTATTAATAGGTAAATGTAGTTCAAATATTTATCTGAATCCTAATATCTCACTAGTAGAACTTTACGTTCTGTAAAGTGGTCACACTCGTTGACGGGGAATTCCTTACCGATCTAGGACTTCAATATGGATTATACAATACTATCTAAGTTAATAAAGTCCTTCTAAATGAACGTCAATTGTGACAAATAAAACTAATAAGTTATAAGCAAGATAGATATAACACTAAACAATAAAGTTTTCAACATAAAAGAATTACAACATTTTACGCATGGGGGAGGGTTTCTCCGCCAAAACCATTCTAAAGCTTCGTTGTATGTTAACTATCGTCTTACAATCAACTGTGTCCGATTTTTCTGGTGCATGGTAAGTGAAGAAAAGATGTCCTCGAGTTTCAGTCGAATATTACCTTATGCTTAGCAATATTTAAAAGTTAACTACAAAGATGGGCATTCTCAGCTGCTCGTATAATAGAGTGTTAACTCAAGTCTTTTTAATAATACAGTTCTTACAAAACACCAATACGAAAGTCTCTTAGAGCGTCTTGTGTTAGAACCGTGTGTGTTTCTGGTTTTACATGCATTGATGATATTTTGCTAATAAATCTGCTGAAATATAACACGCTTGAAATTTACACACTTGAAGGGAAATTGGTTAAGTTTATACTTGGAAAAATTTGAAGGTTAAGTATAAAATATGTGTATGATAAACTTGCAGTCACAAATTTTGAAACACTATTCACGATAACTACTATTTTGATGAGATAAGCTCCTGCCCTGGAAGTATTCGTACAGCGTAGGATTGGTTAAGAAGTAGTTTTTTCCTCTCGCAAAATTATTTAAGTTGACCAACCGTTGTTTGGTTTTAAAAACAAAATTTTTCAGGGTTTCTGTAGCTAAACGTTTTTTGTAGCTTGTAATTAACCTTTTTAAAAATCATGGGTTACAATCTTTAGTGACCCCTTTTAACGATAACTTGAATGTATCAGAAAAGGATAAATAAGTCAAAAGAAAATTATATTATAAAGTAAAGTTAAAATGGGTGTGTTTATCTAGTTCGAAAGGTTTCATATAATTTTGTTTATTCTATTTTATTTTCATGAAAATTGTAGCAGTAATTTGGTTTAACCTCTTCTTAAAGTTATGAAGTAAATAAACAAAGCTCCCCAAAATATATTCCAGTCTCGGCCGACAAAGTGTTGTGAAGCGAAGGAACGTGAGCTGGGTTCATATTGTACAAATATTGCCAGGAGTAGCTCAGAGACTGGGTTGCATTAGTTGTGTAACTGTCGGCGGAGGCGGTTGCTCTGAATATAAACCGGAACTTATAGAAGTAGGTCAACATGTAAAGAAGGGATTAACGCTACAAACGGTTTCTCACTAAAAGCTATATTATAGAAAACTAACACAATAGAAAACGTTGCAAAGTAACACAACACTTTAAATAAGGAAGCATTGAAAATCATAGAAGTGAGTAAGTAAGGCTTGTTCATACATCGTAGCTTATGTGAAAGGCTTTAACTGAGAAAACATGAATATAAGTCCATTTGGTTGTTGTTTTACTGAAACATACACACACACGCACAATTTAGTTTTCAAAAATAATGAAAATACAATATGGAATCATTCACATTTACTGGTAAAGAATTTAAAAAAACATCTCGAAATTGTATAGGGGTAACAACGTCAAATATAAATATAAAAGTGATAATAAATGATTAAATATAATGAATAGTAATAATAAAACTATAGTCAACTCCCGATTATCCGGGATCGCATCAACCGGGTTGCGGATCAACCGGAATCGTCAGCTCCACGTGAATCAGTGGGGCGGGAAAAGACGAACGTGAACGCGGCGGACGGATGCGAGCGCGGGCGGTCGTTGGGACGTACAGTAACCTTTACGGAATAATTTATAGACTGTCAACTCGTTTACGTTATATTTCTTGTTGTCCTTTTATAAATTCACGCGGTTCTATGACGCGCGAATCCCTAATTACGCGTTATCTCCAACGTCCAATCAGATCAGAGCACATCGAAGCATCGAACGCGATGCATGGAGGTTCGATAACCCCGAGCGCGGGGTTTTTCGGTGAATAAATCCGAACGCCGAATTCGCGGAATTACGCTCGAGTCGAAAGTAAACACTACCCTTCCTCAGTGGTCAGTCTATGCGTTGCTTTTGATCAATACGAACTATACAGTAGTGACGGTACAACAGGAAGCGGTACTATTTATCAGCTGTTTTTACAGTCGTTGGGTAGAAGTAGAGCTGTGGATATTATGGTATTTGTTTTAACCGTGATTTCGCATTATTCGTGACGGCCCTGCCGGTAATTATCCCGGATAATCGGGAGTTGACTATATTACTATGTATGAAAGAACGGTGTATGTAAATTAGAATACGAATACTGTCATAAACTTTAAACTAAGAAAAAACCTAATGATAGGTATAAAGCGCATTTCAATGCTCTTAAAAACCAGAAATATATAAATCTTATTTTGCTGATCATTTTATCAATAATTATCACATATTTTCTAATGTAGATAATGTGATATTTATAAAAGAAATTAACAAAAGCCAAAGAATGAATCTGTATGAATCTTTAGAAACATATAAATAAAATATCAATAGCAAATTGATAAATGATCCGGATAAATATATATTGTTAAGGCAGCAAATTAATAAATTTGCCAATATTGTTTCAGATTCGACAACACTGTTGGATCTAATTAACACTTGTATTTTTGATATTCTTTATTATTCCTGATGATGTTGGTACTGTTTACTAGCGAAAAGGTTTGAATTTTATAATTCAATAAATTATACTTAAATTTGAATTTCTCTTATTTTTTAAATAATTCACAGGAATACATAACTATACATATATGTATATATATATATATATATATATATATATATATATATATATATATATATATATATATATATATATATATATATGTATGTATACATATATATATATATATATATAAATATATATATATATATATATATATATATATAAATAAATAAATATATATATATATATATATATATATACATATATATATATATATATATAAATAAATATATATATATATATATATATATATATATATATATACATATATATATATATATATATATATATATATATATATATATATATATATATATATATATATATATATAAAATGTATGATGTTTTTAAAAACTGAGGATATACAAGTATAAGAATTATCTATTAATTATTTTATAAAGAACATTTTAATGCTTATAATAAACCAGACACATACAAATCAAATTGAATTGTGCTAATCATTTTATTAATAATAACCACAAATTTCCCAATATATAAAATCAGAAACCTGTAAAAGAAATTAATATAAGATTAAGAATAACCATATATGAAGAATTCGAGATATACAGCAAAAGTATTGATAAAAAAAACTATTGAACGGATACAAATTAATTCCAATTTAGACACTATATTCAGCATACATAACGTTACATCAATAACATAATCTTGGTCATTTTGCAATAGATTTGGCAACAATGATGCTGGCTCTATTCTGACACATGTTGTATGACTTGCTTTATACATTCCTGATGAAGTTGAAACTGTTTGCGTTGCTCCGCCCCAAATCGTAATTTTATAATCGAACATGGAAAACTATTAATTAATTTTCCAATAAGAAAACAAAATCAACACATCTAAATAATTATATTTCATTTAATGCATTGCTAGAGGATAGAAAATGGTTTTCGTCCTTTCATTAGGCGCATCAATATTCACAAGTTTCAGATGTCCAAACATGTGAACACGCAACATATAATTGTCCGTGAGAAAAATACGAATGTTCCAAAGTTAATTCAGCAATGACAAAAATGCCATCTATCATTTCTGCCTCGATCAAGTTGGGTGTCAGTTTGGTTCCGTTTAACAGCTTAGGTGGATTCAAATTTCGCAAGAGATTTATCAGCGATCCTAATTTAATTTCGATAGGTATTGTGACAATAATTGTACATAGACTTCTTAGCAATTTTAAACAGTTCAATTAAATTAATGCATTATTTTTAATATTACATTAAGTTTATAACTTTTTAAATAATTTAAGTAACACTAAAATGGATATACATTTTAACACTGAATCATCCAATACACTGAACCATCCTAAGCCTCTAGGGCGAAGCTCTGTGGATGGGTCTGCACCAAACTTCACACTAATCTTCTTAGAAATATGGTAAATAAACCCTCCAAATTTTATTAACTTCTGTTCAGCAGATTATTCGTCCCAAAGACACACACACCCATACATACATCGGTTTATGACCCATCTTGAGTATTTGGGGCGGGGTCCTGTGGATGGATCTACACCAGAGGTAACACAAACCATCTTAGTAGTATGTCAAAAAATTCCTCCAAATTATAGCTAAAAAACCTGAGTTTAGTGATATATATATATATATATATATATATATATATATATTTATTATATATATATATAGTGTGGGTGTGTGTATTTGTTAACACACAAACACACACGCACACCATCAACCAGGCGTGATCTGAAATAGTTCCTGACTATTGGTGCAGCAATGAACATATCTCTTTACTTCTAGTGCCAGCTCGTCACACTTAAATCTTCTTTGCAGGCGTTTGCTAATTCACTCGAAAAGTACATGGTTCTCTTCCATTCGATGTTCAATTCCGGGCTTCATGCATAAACGACTAAACTATTCACTTAAGGTAAATGGTTTGAAATCTTCCATTAGGTTATTCAGAAACCTCCTTTCACTTGTCTGACAGGCCATACAACTCTTTATCGTTTCTTTATGATGCAGCAATATCTACATTATCAGACAGCCTTCACTAGCTTAGCGCCCTCTCTAATAAAGAGTGCAGGTCACAAATTTTCCTACTTGTCGCTAATTTCGTCTATAAGTAGCTACGCGTCATGTTCTACATAAATTAACACCTCAGATTATTTTTAATTGTCTTACAATTATTAAGGTAACAAACATGTAAATTACTAATAGAACTCAGAGAAAATTAATTAAAAGTTTTAATAGAAAACATAGATTTAAAATGGGGGTTATTTCTGAAACCCTTATACAAATATTTATTCGACCCTTTTCAAGGGGTTATTTACAGGTAGTCAGATACAGGAAGACGTAAGGTTGCACTTGACTCTTATCATGAATTACTTTAATGGATTTATCAGGAAGTTGTTGAAATTAATGGAGTCGGCATCCTATTACAGTTTGTCTAATGACCTTTTCTGTAAAGAATAACATTTCTCCAACGCATAACACACTATTGGGTACAATTAAATTTAACCTATATAAAAAGAAATAATTTTAATAAAATACAGATTAAAAATCAAAGGCAATAGATGAGAAAGGTAATCTTCATAGTTCTGAATAGATATTTGTGCCTCCGAATTTTGAGCATTTAATGAAACCTTCAATATTTCTTTCAGGCATCGTCTTCTATTAGAAATACATCAATATTTTCATTACGTACTGTCTTTTCTTACGATGACTTCATCATTTCCTCTAAGAAATATGTTCACTTGGAATTACTTCATCACTTCCTTAAGGAACTGTATTCCCTTAGTATGACTTCAATATTTCTTTTAGGTATTATCTTCTCTTGGGATGACTTCAACATTTCCTTCACCTACTGTCTTCTCTTAGGATGATTTCAACACAGTCTTTATGAACTGCCTTTTCTCTTAGGTTGCCTTCAATACTTTCTTTAAGAACAGTCTTTTCTTCGAATTATTTCAATATTTATTTCATGAAGACTTCCACTAATGTATGCATCGATTTACTGCAGATAAGACAGCTTGTCAAAACATACCTTGATCTCTGTAATGAAGAAATCGATTATATATCAAAGTAAACCTCATTTCTTCCTGAAAATTTCCACCAATGTATGCATCGATTTACTGAATATATGACAGCTTGTCAAAACATACTTTAATCTCTGTAGGGAAGCAATCGATTATTTTTCAAAGTAAACCTCATTTCTTTCTGAAAATTTCCACCAATGTATGCATAGGTTTACTGCAGATATGACAGCTTGCCCAAACATAACTTGATCTCTGTAGTGAAGCAAATGATTATTTTTCAAAGTAAACCTCATTTCCTCCTGAACATTTCCAAAAATGTATTCATCGGTTTACTGAAGATATGACAGCTTGTCAAAACATACCTGGATCTCTGTAGGGAAGCAATCGATTATTTTTCAAAGTAAACCTTATTTTTCCTGAACCTTTCCACCAATGTATGCATCGGTTTACTGCAGATATGACAGCTTGTCTAAAACTTTACTTTGTCTCTGTAGGGAAGCAATCGATTATTTTTCAAAGTAAACCTCATTTCTTCCTGAACATTTACACCAATGTATTCATCGGTTTACTGCAGATATGACAGCTTGTCAGACATACCTTGATCTCTGCAGTAAAGCAATCGATTATTCACAAACGTAAACCAAGTATTTTTAAAGACTTCTCGACCGTTGGAATAACCATAGTACCTAAGCTGACCGCCACAAAGAGTTATTGTGGGACCTGCGTTCACTCCTTGCACCGCATCGTTAAAGATGTTACTGCTGCTGATTCTATCAAACTATTCTCTTTATCGTTAAGTCACCGCTCATTCTCTGCCTCATTCTGGTAGAATGAATTACATTCTACCAAAAAATAACAACAAAATACTGAAGACACTTACTGCTGGATGTGAAAGTCCTATTACTCAACCCACTTCTTAAGGCAAAGCTTTACAACTTGAAAAGCGTGAGCAAGTATGATCCAAACTACTTATTCTTTTTACGTCCGTCCAGTTGCCTATATGAATGGTTCACCGTCCGCGGCCATGTCTCGTAACTCCTAATCTGCTTTCGCGCTCTTTTTCACCAACTGTGTCTTCTGAGTGGAGTAATATTGTTTTGGGGGTATCCGTCCTCGTTCTCAGACACCCGAAATAATAAAATTATGAATTACCTTAATAAATTCACGACTGGAGAACTCTTCTAAAGGCAAAACAATCTAGATGGTCAAATTAGGAGATGTGCACAAGTTTCATTTAGTAAAGCAAATACGCAAATGTCTCAGAATGGAAAATTAATCACATATTTCTAAAACGTCGCTTGATATATGACAAAAATATAAGGGTTCCGTTTTAGCTAGTAATATTTCTTTTAACATAATTAATTATTTATTACAAGATGATTTTAATTTCCATAAGGAAACATCCAGAACGAAAGGGAACAAACTTAAAAAGTAATTGTAGTAGTAAGGTATTATATTTGGTTTACCTGCTCCCATTCATATCCTCATGAAGTAATTAAGAAATTACACATTTTACATTTAGCAATAGAAAACCATTTTCTTTACTGTCCAATGTTGAAGGAGGTAAACGTACATGGTAATTCGTACAAAGGAAAAACTTGTGTCATAAACTTATAAATAATTTTCAGTACATCATAAATACTATTAAAAGATAATTGTTGTTACTATACTTACATAGACATATAACTACATATAAACATAGACGTAATAAGAAAGATATATTGGCCTTGAAACTTAAGTTTATAATATTCAGGCTATTACACTATTCAGGGTATTCTATTGTTAATCAATATACATTCAGGATTAATTTTTTTTTACGAATGAATAATTTCTTAAACCACCAACTTAGCAGCTTTCCCTTCGATCTACGTTTTACGCACGTCTTTTAAACCAAATATAACACCCTCACTACGTTAGTATAAGGGAGCTTAGAATATAGATATACTGCTCTGTGTAAAGTAGGTCTGATTGACATGTGGCCCATATCCTCTCTCCAATCCCTAGGGAGTTTAGTCCGACCTATATTTACCTTATCGTTCTCCTATCTCTACCATCCGACAATACCCTTAAATATTTTATGTTCGCCAAAAACGAATTTCTATCTCAAATTGAATTTTTAGCTCAGCCCTGTTCATAATCGGTTATTATGTTTTAATCCCAAAACTCTATATCCTAAAGTTTTTTTTTACAGTACAAGTGATAAATTACAACTTGAATATATCAACATAGCCCAGGTTAAAAATTAGTGTTCCAAAACCAAAACCAAAAGACACTCATTTTCCGAAACGCCCTATATTTGTGACTAATGTTTGTTCAAATAACAGGATGTTTTTTTTTCATTCGAAATTCCGCAGCTGCAAAAGATAATGTATTTCCAACTTAAAGCGTAATTGTAAAGCTTAATGTATCCCTGGAGTTCGAGGTAATCTTCAAATTTGTTTTTATGTGACTTTTTTGCACTTAAATGAAATTGCAAAATCATAAATCTGTGTGACAAATGTGACGCGTTTCTTGCTTTCTGCAAAAGGTTTGTTGATGGGATTCATTAATTTCAGACATTTTTGGCCCATCCCGTCAACGAGTCGAGGTTATACAATTTATTAGGACGATTTTTTCTACAAATAATTGGTTTCCCTTCTCAAGTCTGAAGTACTATACAATTTATACTATATAATATAGATTACAATACCCAATACACAGACAGTACAATAATAAATTACAATTTACCGTAAATTAATTAAAAAAATCAGACATCAAATAATAAGTACTGACTAGTGTAATGAAGTATTTCAGACTTGAAAAACAAAACAAATAATTTTTTGTTATGTCGTCCTAATAAACGTATTCTCGACTCGTTAAAACTATGGACTTTTAACTCTAACAATTTCATACGAATTACAAGACGGTAAATAAGAGTGGCTTTCGTTTTGTAGAATAATTTAGTGCGTAGCAATTGTTATACATGGCCTTTATTTAAACAATATCTTCAAAACTATATAATATAACTAAGCTTGTCACATCACAAAAATATGCTTAATTTTTATCATTGGTTTTGATTAATTATAACAACTATTTCTGTTTCTTCTTTTATATTGGGAAACGTTTCGTATTTTGTCCACCAAGGAAATCCTAGATCCATGTAGATTTGCATAGTTCCTAGATAAGGTTGTGATAACACTATATGTACAATTTATTTATTTATTAAAATTAATAATAATTATTATTCTTACATACGTGTCGTATTTAGACAATTAAAGTTAATATTTGTCAGAATGGCCTAATTTGGTCCACAGCTGTTCTGGGGAGATTTATCCCACAGCGTTTCAGCGGGGATTTGGCTAGCAGGTATTCTGCGGGATGTAGACACAGCTGTTCTGCGGGAATTCAGCTCAAAGATGTTCTCTGAATATTTTGCTCAAAGGCGTCCTACAGGGTTTAGCCTACAACTATTCTGTGGGGAATTGGCTCAAATCAGTTATCTGGGTATTTGGCTCAAAAGCTTTCTACGGGGATTTAGCCCACAGATCTTTTGTGGGGATTTAGCTCAAAGCTGTTTTCTAGGGATTTGGTTCGAAGCTGTTCTGCGGGGATTTAGTTCATAACTGTTCTACGGAGATTTAGCCTACATTTGTTCTCTAGGGATCTAGCCTACAGTTCATGGACTCTAGTCTACAGCCCTGGATTTGGCTTACAACTGTTCTGCGGGGATTTGGCTCAAAACTGTTCTGCAAGATTTTGGTCTCAAATATTTTGTAGGGATTTGATCCACAACTGTTCTGTGAGTATTTCAAAGCTAAATCAGCATTCGCTGGGAGTAGCGTAAAACTTCTATGAGAGGATTTACCTAATATCAGCTATGCGGAGATTTGGCTCACAGCTGCAATACTAGGATCTTTAAAATAAAAGTTCCCAAACTGTAATTGGTCGCTTCAAGGAGTGTCTTAAGAAGACACAAACCCAAATAAATCGTTTTACGAACATTATCACGTACTCGGGTCCCAACAGCTTCTCTGCAGAATATGCAAAATTGGCGGCGATAAAGCCTGCTTTACTTTACAAGCGGGGAATTTATAATGCTGCTGTTGGCAGAAATGTTCATAAAAACGACTTTTATCCACGCGATAATATCGCAGCTAGATAATGACATCCATTAATGAGATTACTTGCGTCAAAAATGTGATACTATGAACATAAATGTTACGTGTTATTTGCTTAATAGAATATCTCACTTGGCAATATATTATTCTACAGACATGGTAGATAATGCAGTATCAAGGTTGATCAGTTTATTTATTGCAGATCCATTTAACTCTCGGGTTGTAAATTTATTACTATAATAGCACTAATATAATAGTTGTCGTAAATTTGTACCAGTGAAGGTTCCAGAACATTATTCCGTTATATATGCAACATTCCTAAGTAGTAAAAGACATTACATTCCACCTTGTTTTTTAAATCTTAATTATTATTACAAATTCAATGAATACATTCAGTTAGTGTTGCGTTCATTACAAAAGCGTCACTACACGTGACCTTGGAATCATATGATCCAGGCTTCTCTCAAACAGAAGAGAATGTTCCTAGGTTGTGAAGTCTGAAGTACTATACAATTTATACTATAAAATATAGATTACAATAGCCAATACATAGACAACACAATAGTAAATTACAATTAACCGTAAATTAATTTAAAAAATCAGACCTAAAATAATACGCATTGACTATTGTAATGAATTGAACTGTATTTCAAACTTGAAAAACAGAACAAATTATTTTTTGATATGTCGTCCTAATACATTCCAGACTCGTTAAAACTACGGACTTCTTATTATAAAAAATTTCATACGAGTGACAAAATGGTAAATAAGAATGGCTCTCGTTTGGTAGAATAATTTAATGTATAGCAATTGTTATACAGGCCTATATTTAAAAATTAACTTAAAAAATTATAATATAACGATTGCTGCATATGTTTGTCATATCGCAAAAGTATGCTTAATTGGCTTTTATTTATTTTGATTAGGTAGAACAAATATTTCAGTTTTTTCATTCTTGTTGGGAAACGTTTCGTATTTTGCCTATCAAGTAAATCCTTGATCCATGTAGATTTGCGTAGTTCCTAGATATGGTTGTGATAACACTACATGTACAATATAATGATTATTATTATTAATAATAATTATTCTCATATACTTGACATATTTAGACAATTAAAATTAATATTTGTCAGAATGGCCTAAGAGCTGCAGGGATTTGGTTCTAGGGGGATTCATCCCTGAGAAGTTCAGGGAGGATTTAGCTAGCAGGTATTCTGCGAGGATGTAGACACAGCTGCTCTGCAGGAATTCAGCTCAAAGATGTTCTCTGAATCTTGGCTCAAAGCTTTTCTACGTGGATATAGGCTACAACAGTTTTTCTGTGAGGAACTGGCTCAAAGCAGTCATCTTGGTATTAAACCTACAAATGTTCTGTGCGGAATTCGCTCAAAGTAGTTATCTGGGTAATTAGCCCAAAGCTTTCTGCGGGGAGTTAGCCCAAATATCTTTAGCGGGGATTTAACTCGTAGCTATTCTGTGACGATCCTAGACTCCAGCAGTCCTGCGGGGATTTAGTTCACAGTTGTTCTGCTGGGATTTAGTTTTCACCGCGTCCTCGGAGATTTGGTTCAAAACTGTTCTCTAGGGATTTTGTTCCGGCGGTTCTGCGTGGATTTAGTCCACAGCTGTTTTGCGCAAATTTACTTCACTGCTGTCCTGCGTTGATTTGACACACATTTGTTCCCTAGTTATTTAGCCTATATGAAATAACATGGAAGAATATTTTGTTACATTGGGTCTAAACAAACAGGTTTTGTTTATATATATAATTAAATGTTTAAATGTTTGGGGTCTCTCGCCCTTCCGCCAGACGAAATAGGAAATTAAGACCTATAGAAGATAGATAGAAGATCTTATCTTCTTCTTTTTTAACATCTTCGGCGATATGATGCAAGAAGAAAAATTTCTTAATTAATCCCCATTGATTCTTTTCCCAGTTCAAAGTTTTAAAAACTTCAAATTTTCTTTTTGTAACGTTCTTTAAAGCGAGATAATCGTTCTTTTAATTGATTGTCAATAGTTTCGTAATAATTTTCTACAAGATGCTAATAGACGTGACCGATGCCGACAACTGACAACAAAGTGAGACAGCCTAGAATACAATAAATGTTACAAACGGAGAGACGGTTTGTTACTTGCGTAGCAAGGGGTGGGAGTGGGAGTATGATACTTCAATAAGGTATAGTGCGGACCAAGTAACCGTGAACATGGCCTTGAGAGATTGCAGTAGGCGAGTCGGATGATAGAGAGTCATTATGAAAACTTTCCTAAAAACATGACTAGGACTGTCAAAACATCCATGGTTATTATAAAAGTTTTATTCTCATTCTATTTCCGTACAAATGCGTTGCTGATCTTAGTCTTCTGTAATTTGAGATGACTGATCTTTTCTTACATAAAGTTGTTGATGTATATAACACACTCTTGAATAAGTAACATGTTTTCAGAATTGATAGTCTCTCAAGGCCAAGTTCACGGTTACATTGCCCCCACTATAAGTGGAGCACTGAATAATAGCTGACAGCAGAGAACTCTCTCCTTACTCGTTAATATTTTCCGTCTTTGTTTTCACCAATTAGGAGTTTTTTTTTCATTTTTATTTTTAATTTATAATTTTCAAATCAAACAATTTTTGTTAGTTATCTGCGCAGCTATAGATGATTGCACGCTCTGTCACTTTGACTAGCAAATACCGACCTATATTTGCCGATTCCATACGAATTAGAAAAATTAAAACAGTTATTTTTCAGACTTTATTTTACTTTTTTATGTACCCCAATCTCTATACCAATCACTATAGTTTGGGGCCTGTAAACAGTTTCTCGTTGTTATTGAAATCCATCACACAATCTCCATCTAGTTCTCTGACGCGGTCTCTTCCGCGGTCTGACGGAAGGGCGAGAGACCACACAATTCAAACATTTATGAATATATATATATAAACAAAACCTGTTTGTTTAGACCCAAACAAAAAGCTAAACAAAATATTCCTCCATGTTATTTCATATCCAAACAATTTTCTTACAAGAATGAAAACAGTTATTAAAAACCTGGAAGCGATAGAAAAAGAAAGTTCGTTCTAACCGTCAACATTAACTAAATTATATTCACACTTAATACTTAACAATATTATATTATTTTTCTATGTGTATTTTTCTATTATAACTCAAAGCTCATGATATAAAAAAACCGTACAAGCGAATAAATGAAAAACCCAAGCTGGATATAAAGGAATGTTTTACGAAGATTTTCGAATGCTTTTCATCTCCATTTATAGATTATTTATTTAATAAATTGAACAAATTAACATTAAATTGAACTCCCCACGTACATATAACGGAGTTAAAAGTAGGCATGTTTTCTATGTGCGGGGGGATAAGAGTCATTGTCTTAAGCAGGTTTGAATGCTATGACGTCAGAAAAAAACGTTTAGTGAATTGCTTCTGAAACGTTCATTAGCAGGAAGTACTTAGATGAACACATTAAGTCAGTACTTTGTGAAGGAATATTTTTTACATTGTGTTGGTAGCTCAAAGTTATAACAATATAATGTATTTGCATTACTCCTGTAATGTCTGAGGTTTCTTTAGCACAGAGTTTTATTCTTAACTAAAATTGTACTTGGAACTGACTAGAAATTTTAGATTAGAGTTTTATGGGGTGAAGAAAATACCTAACGAAATTATGGGTGAGTTTTCCAAGTGAATGGGGCGTAAAATACGTAGACACTGAGGAAAATTGTACGTGTGTAAATCTAGGGTTGAAGTTTGCCAATGTTCCATCAGAGAGCGCTGCATACTATACACGTAAAAGTATAACATTATTAGGTCCCATTATTGGCTAAATACGTAATGCATATCTGTCAAGAGCAATTTATATTTTGAAATAGGGCAAATACTAGAAGTTAATACAATTCAAAAAGACCCTTATAGTTTAAACAAGTGTTTGTTTTTAAATTCCTCCTATTAGCACACACTCTCCTGGTATATATTTTGTACAGATTTTCAATCGTTAATAATATACGTTTTTACTCATCCTATCAAGTTCAAATATATTTTTTTAAACCCATAATGGATGTTAATACATTTTTTTCAAATATTTTTCAATAATTATTATACAAATTTGTGGAGTACAGCCGGATTCGAAATGAGAATCTTCATGTTTGAAAACTAGCGCAAATTGGCAATGCGTCAACTATCCAATACCTAGAAACAGCCTCCGTACAACCTTAAACTGTTGCCATGGTTACCACACAATATCATAAATAGTACTTTAGGGTAACTAAAATAAAATTTTTCTCATTAATGGAGGCCATTTCTTGCTGCAACATTATTGCATGGATAAAAGTCGTTTTTATGAACATTTTTGCCAACAGCAGCATTATAAATTCTTCGTTTGTAAAGTGAAGCTTGGTTTATCCCCGCCAATTTTGCATATTCAGCAGAGAAGCTGTTGTGACTCGAGTACGTGATAATGTTCGAAAAACTATTTATTTGGGTTTCTATCGTCTTAAGACATTTCTTGGTAAGACCAAATACAGTTTGCGAACTTTTATTTTAAAAATCCTAGCATTGCAGCTGTGAGCCAAATCTCTGTATAGGTGCTATTGGGCAAATCCCCTCATAGAAGCTGTACGCGACCCCAAGCGAATGCTGATTTGCCATGGGAATCCCCCCAGAGAAACTGTGGGTCACATCCCAGAGCAGCTGTAGGGAAATTCAAGCGGCCTATTTGTGAGAAACATTTTCATAGAGTGAATATTGGATATCTTCGCAGAGCAACTGTAATTCAAATCCCTGCAGAGCACCAGTGAAGTGGACCCGATGTGGAACAGATGTAGATAAAATCTCTGCAGAACAGCTGTAATCAAAATCAACTTATGACATCTGTGGATCAAATCCCCGCAAAATAGCTGAGACCTAAATCTTGCAGCACAGCTGTGAGCCAAATCCCCACAGAACAGTTGTGAGCTAAATCCCCACTGAATAGCTGTAGGCTAAATAACTAGGGAACAAATCTGTGCCAAATCACCGCAGAACAGCAGTGAGGTAAATTTGCGCAAAACAGCTGTGGACTAAATCCACGCAGAACCGCCGGAACCAATTCCCTAGAGAACAGTTTTGAACCAAATCTCCGAGGACGCGGTGAAAACTAAATCCCAGCAGAACAACTGTGAACTAAATCCCCGCAGGACTGCTGGTGTCTAGATCGTCACAGAATAGCTACGAGTTAAATCCCCGCTAAAGATATTTGGGCTAACTCCCCGCAGAAAGCTTTGGGCTAATTACCCAGATAACTACTTTGAGCGAATTCCGCACAGAACATTTGTAGGTTTAATACCCAGATGACTGCTTTGAGCCAGTTCCTCACAGAAAAACTGCTGTAGGCTAAATCCACGTAGAAAGGCTTTGAGCCAAGTATTCAGAGAACGTCTTTGAGCCGAATTCCTGCAGAGCAGCTGTGTATACATCCTCGCAGAATACCTGCTAGCCAAATCCCCCCTGAACTGCTCAGGGATGAATCCCCCCAGAACCAATTCCCTGCAGCACTTAGGCCATTCTGACAAATATTAATTTTAATTGTCTAAATATGTCACGTATATGAGAATATATATTATTATTAATAATAATAATCAATAAATTGTACATATAGTGTTATCACAACCATATCTAGGAACTACGCAAATCTACATGGATCAAGGATTTTATTCATAGTCAAAATACGGAACGTTTCCCAACAAGAAAGAAAAAACTGAAATATTTGTCCTACCTAATCAAAATCAATGAAAGACAATTAGGCATATTTTTGTCATATGACAAACATATGCAGCAATTGTTATAATATATATTTTTAAAGATAATTTTTCAATATAGGTCTGTATAACAATTGCTATGCAATAAATTATTCTACAGAACGAGAGCCATTCTTATTTACTATTTTGTCACTCTTATGAAATTTTTTACAATAAGAAGTCCGTAGTTTTAACGAGTCTCGAATACGTTTATTAGGACGACATATCAAACAATAATTTGTTTTTGTTTTTCAAGTCTGAAATACAGTTCAATTCATTACAATAGTCAATACGTATTATTTGATGTCTGATTTTTTTTTATTAATTTACGGTAAATTGTAATTTACTATTGTATTGGCTATAGTAATCTATATTTTATAGTATAAATTGTATAGTACGACTGACTGGAAAAGGACAACAAATTATTTGTAGAAAAACGTCGTCCTAATAGATTGTATAACCTCGACTCGTTGACGGGATGGGCCAAAAATGCCTGGAATTAATGAACCCCATCAACAAACCTTTTGCTAAAGCAAGAAACGCGTCACATTTGTCACACAGATTTATGATGTTGCAATTTTATTTAGGTGCAGAAATGTCGCATAAAAACAAATTTGAAGATTAAATCGAACTCCATGGATACATTAAGTATACACTTACGCAATACAGTTGGAAATACATTACGTTTTGCAGCTGCCGAATTTCGAATGAAAAAAACTTCCTGTTATTTGAACAAACATTATTCACAAATATAGGGCGTTTCGGAAAATGAGTTTCTTTTGGTTGTGATTTTGGAACACTAATTTTTAACCTGGGCTATGTTGATATTTTCAAGTTGTAATTTAGCACTTGTACTTTAAAAGAAAACTATAGGATATAGAGTTTTTTTTGTTTAAAACATAATAACCGATTATGGACAGGGTAACGTGAATAAGAAGAGTTTTACAGTCGTGAATTTATTAAGGTAATTCATAATTTTATTATTTCGGGTGTCTGAGAACGAGGACGGATACCCCCAAAACAATATTACTCCACTCAGAAGACACAGTTGGTGAAAAAGAGCGCGAAGGCAGATTAGGAATTACGAGACATGACCGCGGACGGTGAACCACTCCTATAGGCAACTAGACGGACGTAAAAAGAATTTGTAGTTTGGATCATACTTGCTCGCGCTTTTCAAGTTGACGTAAAGCTTTGCCATAAAAAGTGGGTTGAGTAATAGGACTTTCACTTGCAGCAGTAAGTGTGTTCAGTATTTTGTTGCTACTTTTTGGTAGAATGTAATTCATTGAGGCAGAGAATGAGCGCTGACTTGCGATAAACTAGAATAATTTGAGTAGAATCAGCAGCAAAAATATCTTTAACGATGCGATGCAAGGAGTGAATGCAGGTCCCACAATAACTCTTTGTGGCGATCAGGTTAGGTACTATCGTTACTCCAACGGCCCAGAAGTCTTTAAAAATACTTGGTTTACGTTTGTGAATAATCGATTGCTTCACTGCAGAGATCAAGGTATGTTTTGACAAGCTGTCATATCTTCAGTAAACCGATGAACACATTGGTGGAAATGTTCAGGAAGAAATGAAAAATAATCGATTGCTTCACTACAGAGATCAGGTTATGTTCTGACAAGCTGTCATATCTGCAGTAAACCAATGCATACATTGGTGGAAAGGTTCAGGAAGAAATGAGGTTTACTTTGAAAAATAATCGATTGCTTCCCTACAGAGATCAAGGTATGTTTTGACAAGCTGTCATATATTCAGTAAATCGATGCATACATTGGTGGAAATTTTCAGGAAGAAATGAGGTTTACTTTGATAAATAATAGATTTCTTCATTACAGAGATCAAGGTATGTTTTGACAAGCTGTCATATCTGCAGTAAATCGATGCATACATTAGTGAGTGTTTTCATGAAATAAATATTGAAATAATTCGAAGAAAAGACAGTTCTTAAAGAAAGTATTGAAGTAAACCTAAGAGAAAAGGCAGTTCATAAAGAAAGTGTTGAAATCATCCTAAGAGAAGACAGTAGGTGTAGGAAATGTTGAAGTAGTCCCAAGAGAAGATAATACCTAAAAAAAATATTGAAGTCATACTAAGGGAATACAGTTCCTTAAGGAAGTGATGAAGTAATTCCAAGTGAACATATTTCTTAGAGGAAATGATGAAGTCATCGTAAGAAAAGACAGTACGTGATGAAAATATTGATGTATTTCTAATAGAAGACGATTCCTGAAAGAAATATTTCTAAGTATAAAGATTTTATAAATAAAGATAATGCAAAAATAATATTAAAAATAATGCATTAATTAAATTGAACTGTTTAAAGTTGCTAAGAACTCTATGTACAATTATTGCCACCATACCTATCGAAATCAAAAGTAGGATCGCTGATAAATCTCTTGCGAAATTTGAATCCACCTAAGCTGTTCAACGGAACCAAACTGACACCCAAATTGATCGAGGCAGAAATGATAGGTGGCATTTTTGTCATTGCTGGATTAACTTTGGAACATTCGTACTTTTCTCACGGACAATTATATGTTGCGTGTTTACATGTTTGGACATCTGAAACTTTTGTGTATTGATGCGCCTAACGAAAGGACGAACACCATTTACTAACCTCTAGCAATGCATTAAATGAAATAAAATTATTTAGATGTTTGACTTGCTTTTCTTATTGGAAAATTAATTAATAGTTTTCCATGTTCGATTATAAAATTATGATTTGGGGTGGAGCAACGCAAATAGTTTCAACTTCATCAAGAATGTATAAAGCAAGTCATAAACCATATGTCAGATTAGAGCCAGCATTATTGTTGCTAAATCTATTGCAAAATGACCAAGATTATGTTATTGATGTAACGTTATGTATACTGAATATAGTGTCTAAATGGGAATTAATTTGTATCCGTTCAATTATTTTTTTTGTATCAATACTATTGCTGTATATCTCGAATTCTTCATATATGTTTATTCTTAATGCTATATAAATTTCTTTTACAGGTTTCAGATTTTATATATTTGGAAATTTGTGGTTATTATTAATAAAATGATTAGCACAATTCAATTTGAATTGTATGTGTTTGGTTTATTATAAGCATTAAAATGTTCTTTATAAAAAAATTAATAGATAATTCTTATACTTGTATATCCTCAGTTTTTAAAACATCATACATTATATATATATATAATGTATTTAAAAAATGTGAATCATTTAAAAAATAAGAGAAATTCAAATATAAGTATAATTTATTGAATTATACAATTCAAACCTTTTCGCTAGTAAACAGTACCAACATCATCATGAATAATAAAGAGTATCAAATACACAAGTGTTAGTTAGATCCAACAAACAGTGTTGTCGAATCTGTAAAAAAGGCAAATTTATTAATTTGCTGCCTTAACAATATTTATTTATCCGGATCATTTATCAATTTGTTATTATTATTTTATTTATATGTTCCTAAAGCTTCATAGAGATTCATTCTTTGGCTTTTGATAATTTCTTTTATAAATATCATATTATCTATATTAGAAAGTATGTGATAATTATTGATACAATGATCAGCAAAATTAGATTTATATATGTCTGGTTTTTAAGAGCATTGAAATACGCTTTATACCTATCATTAGGTTTTTTCTTAGTTTAAGGTTTATGACTTACATACACCGTTGTTTCCTACATAGTAATAGTTTTATTATTATTATTCATTATATTTAATAATTTATTATTACTTTTATATTCAAATTGACGTTGTTGCCCCTATACAATTTCGAGAGGTTTTTTTATTTCATTACCAGTAAATGTATATGATGTCCATATTGTATTTTCATTATTTTTGAAAACTAAATTGTGTGTGTGTGTGTGTGTGTGTGTGTGTGTGTGTGTGTGTGTGAGTGAGTGTGTGTGTGTGTGTTTCTGCGAGTGTGTGTGTTTGTGTGTGTGTGTGTTTCAGTAAAACAACAACCAAATGGACTTATAATCATGATTTCTCAGATAAAGCCCTTCACATAAGCTACGGTGTATGAACAAGCCTTACTTACTCACTTCTATAATTTTCAAAGCTTCCTTATTTGAAGTGTTGTGTTACTTTGCAAAGCTTTCTATTGTGTTAGTTTTCTATAATATCTAGTAGGAGGAACAAGCGAGCAGTTGTTGCGTGGCTTGACCTCACCAACGCGTTTGGCTCGATCCCTCATGAATACCTGCGTAATGTTCTCCTCCTACACCAGGTACCTGGTGCACTAGTGCAAACTGTACTTAAAATGCACCAAAACGCTAGCACCAGGGTTAGGACTGCGGCAGGCTATACGGGATCGGTTCCATTAGAGGCCGGGGTGAAGCAAGGAGATCCGCTGAGCCCCGTCCTCTTTAACTTAGCCACTGAGCCGATAGTGAGGGCGGCTCAGAGGTTGACCCCGACTCACGGTTATAGCTTATCAGGCCATTCCTTTTCAGTTTTGGCCTACGCCGATGACCTTGCCCTCGTCTCGTCTGGTGTTGAGGAGATGAACCTGCTGCTCAAAGTCACTGGCGATGTCGCGTCTTGGGCTGGCCTCAATTTTAATGCAAGAAAATGTGCCAGTCTTGACGTTGACTGCCGTGTATAAAGAAAAGTGACGGATACGATTTTTATTATTAATAATAATGAAATGGTGACCTTGCGAGAAGGGGAAGAGTACTGCCACCTGGGTGTCCCCACTGGCTTCAAGATCAGCCAGACCCCGGTGGACAGTATAAACGAGATGATCCGCGATCTAGAGCATGTCGATCGGAGCCTTCTTGCACCCTGGAAAAAGGTAGAGGTGGTCAGGATGTTCATCCTGCCACGTCTGGAGTTTATACTCAGGGGCACCAGGGTTGAGAAGGCCCCATTGACTAAACTGGACAAGGCGGTGAGGAGCATGGCCAAGTCATGGATGTACCTGCCTCGTCGAGCGAGAGCGGAGCTCATTTATTAGGACCCGTTGGAGGATGGAGCTTGTCTCCTTCCTTTGGCGGACCAGGTTGACGTTGCGGCCGTCGTTCGTGCCTTTCGACTGGTCACCTGTCGAGATCAAGTTGTGAAGGACTTGGCAAAGTCCATCTTATGCGGTGTAGTCCGTACGAGAATCGGGCAGCAACCCACCGAATAAGATCTTGCTTGCTACCTGTCGGGGAGACTTGACGGGCAGTTCGGCAGAGACGGTGGGGATATTGCGTCAGTCTGGACTGTCGCAAGGAATGCTGCGCGACGGCTGCACCGTCGAATTGGGGTCACGTGGCGTTGGAGCTCGGTGTTGTGGGAGTTTCAAGTAATAGTACCAGCACCCGATGCTCCAATAGACCCCGTCATCGTTCCGGAGAACGCGCGCCAGTTCCTCACGAGAAGACTGCGGGCGGCTGTTAGGTCTGGGTACCGTAGAAGACTGATAGGGAAGGCGGAGCAGGGGAAGATGGTCGATGTGTCGGTTCGGTGCGACACTTCAAATCATTTTATTCGCACCGGACGTTACGCAAGATTCGCCGACTGGAGGTTCGTCTTTAGAGCCAGGCTCGGAACGGTGCCACTTAACGGCTGCCGGCGGTTCGGAATGGGAGACAGGCGGTGTCGGCGATGTGGTCCGAAACGCTGCCGCATGTGCTGAATCACTGTCTCAAGCACAGCGCGGGTTTGCAGGGTCGCCAAAACACCATTTTAAATAGATTATCCAAGGCGGTACCGCGGCGGTCTGGTGATGTTCGCGTTATTCAAACGGTGCCAGGTGTGAGTTCCAACTTTAGACCGGACCTGGTGGTGGTAAATGAGGGGACTAGAGAAGTTTCAATTGTCGATGTAGCGTTCCCCTTCGAGAACCGCTATCAGTCTCTGGCCGAATCACGACAAGCCAAGATTGATAAATACTCGCACCTGGCTGAGGAGCTCCGATCTCAGGATTATGTAGTGACCCTTAATGCCTTAGTGGTAGGAGCCCTCGGTTCCTGGGACCGTCGTAACGAGGAGATCATCCGGTTGTTGAGGATATCTCCACGTTATGCTAAAGTAATGAAAAGGCTAATGGTTTCGGATGCCATTAGATGGTCACGAGACATTTATATTACCCACATCAGCGGTCAGCAACAATGGTAGCAGCTGGGGCACGTTGCAGTTGGACGAGCTTGCTAATGTCTTGGGGAGGGAGCACCAGCCACATTAAATTTAAACCTTTTTTTTTGGTTTGCGTGGCCGGTGATGTTAGTAGGAGCTAAGTACATCTTGTTATTGTATATGTTTTACTTAGTGTACTTAACTATTAGCGTCTAAGAGCTCGTAGTTAATCCGATAGTTATACCAGCAGCGGAAAATGCCCATCTTTTTAGTTAACTTTTAAATATTGCTAAGCATACGGTAATATTCGAGTGAAACTCGAGGACATCTTCCCTTCACTTACCATGCACCAGAAAAATCGGACCCAGTTGATCTTAAGACGATAGTTAACATACAACGAAACTTCAGAATGGTTTTGGCGGAGAATCCCTCCCCCATGCGTAAAACGTTGTAATTAATTTACGTTAAAAACATTATTGTTTAGTGTTATATGTAACTTGCATATAAGTTATTATTTTTATTTGTCACAATGGACGTTCATTTAGAAGGACTTTATTAACTTAGATAGTATTGTATAATCCATATCGAAGTCCTAGATCGGTAAGGAATTCCCCGTCAACGAGTGTGGCCACTTTACAGAACGTAAAGGTCTGCTAGTGAGATTTGAGAATTTAGATAAATATTTGAACTACATTTACGTATTAATAAACCTTTTCTATTAAATGGTAGTTGAGGCTGAAAAAAATTGTAAAAATAAACAATATGTTTATTGATAATTCAAAATAATTCA
Source organism: Prosapia bicincta (assembly GCA_036971475.1). NCBI lineage: Eukaryota > Metazoa > Arthropoda > Insecta > Hemiptera > Cercopidae > Prosapia > Prosapia bicincta. The sequence goes on from JBAIZL010000001.1 coordinate 67,503,516, forward strand.
AAAAATTCAAAATAATTAAAAAACAAAATTAGAGTGATGGAATCCCCGCCATATGTGTTTGTTTTGATATGATATGATATGAAGTTTTGAGGTTATGAGAATTTTGTTTCTTGTTTCTTACAAATATTTATTTTTATCATTTAGTGTTATTAGTTTGATTTTTCTAGTCTTGTTTAACTACTATTGTGTATAATTATTGTTATGTAAGGCAACCTTTAAAGGAAATACATCTTTAACAACTTTTCACACATTCTTACAAGATCAGTGTCCAATATTGTGAGCTGGAGAAATGTGATGTTTGGAAAATAGCTTAATATAATTAAAACTATTTATTATTCTCAATATATATTTTTAGTAATTAGAGGGGATAGATTTCTTATTTCACATTTGTTAAATAGAAACGTTTCGTAAAGAATAATATTGCATTTAAAATTTTGTTAAGCTTTTCCATTAATAGTAAACCAACAATTAACATAGCTAGCATTCTATAAAGCAAAAGTATCTCCTAATCAGTAAAACAAATCTCATTCTTGATGAAATATGTCTTGTTTAATTAGCTTACAATTATAATAGTTATTAAGAATCAAAAAAATAAATCTTGGCGAAAAACATCAAAAAATCTTTCACATAGTTGATGTGTTGTATGTGAGTGAGTGTGCGTGTTTGTGTGTGTGTGTGTGAGAGAGAAAGAGAAAGCGCGCTTCCGCGCGCGCGTGTGTGTGTGTGTGTGTTGTACCGGGTTGAAATGTCCCGTCACAATTCAATAAAAAATTAAAATAGTCTCAATTTATAAAATATAATTTAAATAAATTTTTCAAGCAATGAATATTGATCATTAAGTCTATAATTCTAAAATAAATTGTAATTGTACAAAAATCATGACTTCGGGAGTGTTTTGTGTGCTACGTAAATTTCAGGTTTCTACAATATTTTAAATAAACTGTTTTAAGACGAGAAAGAACGGCAAATCCAAGTCGGACAAGCAAATTGAGGGTAGGGGAATAGAGACGATAACTGTCGCTGAGCGTTTAGGTGCTCTCTCGTAATTAGGCCACTGACCAGAAAGGTCATAGTTTCTGTTAAATTAGCAAAATTACCAAAATGGATTTCTAGAGTATAAACTCGAGACCGCGGAGTACGGAAATAATATAGTATGTCTTAATTTTTGTCTAGTGAAAACTAGACATCGAAATATGAAAAATCACGGTTAAAATTTTCATTTGTCAAGAAACTGGCTTCGCCGAATTTGTCCGTTCCTGCTTCCTGGATGAACCGTATTCCAGACGAGAAGAACTACCAGTCTGGAAGCATAAAGTCACCTCCTTGGACCTTGGAAAGTATGAGGGAACGTGCGTGATTGGGCAAGTCATGATTTCTATACAAATTTAGTAATTAAATAAAACTTGATCTTGAAATACGTTCCAAAGATTCAAATAAATGCTTTAAATGTGTAAAATTATAAATAATGGCTTTATTTCCTTGAAAGTTAAATTAAAAAATTGAAAATTACAAAATTATTTAGTTATAAAAATGGTTATGTAAAAAAGTTAAAATGTTTTCAAATAGAGAAATAGTAAAGTATATGGAAAAAGATAGAAAGAAGATTAGGCATATTTATAAAATAAATCCATTCATAATATCTAAGGAAATGCAGTAAAGTTTGTTACAACCAGTAGTTAAATAAACTGGGGGAAAATATTTATAAATAATTAACTTGTACAAAAAATATAAATAATTTCCCAACCAGAAATTACTAAACAAAATCAATCACAAATTATTTAGTATTTTCTGTATGAGTCATAAAATTTGAAATTTAGTTGTAATTAAAATATTTCAATTTATATATATATAAATCCATAAGCTTGTAAATCAATGTTTTCTGTGGTAGTAGAATTTGTAACAAATTTGGTTTAAATAATACAATATGTAAATTTATTGAATGTCATTTAACTGCTGGCACAAAATAAGATCATAAATTAAATTTGAAATTTATAATAATTGAAATAAACTGAGCCAACCTCCCTGCAATAAATATCAAAGTAATTTTAGTTTATTTAAGGAAAATTTAATTTATGTTTTGTTAGCTACGGACTTTAAGATAGTACCATTTGAAAGTATATATTCAATTTATTTCAGTTACAAATTTCTTTATTATTAAAATCAGTCTCCAACAACATTCAAAGGAGTAAATTTTATTGAAATAATCCTGTGTACAAAACTAATAAATTTAATTATTTCCCAACTAGTAAATTATAATATTAAATTAATAGAATCAATACAATTAGTAAAATCCAGCCTATTAGAGTCAGTCATATTTATTTAATAATAAATAGCTAGAAATCAATGTGCAACCTAAGGGTAATTGAGCAACCCATCCAGAGAAATTAATTAAATAAATTATAACTTATGAGCTAGCTTAAGGACTAGTTGGTTTTGCTTTAAGGCCCAGGAGTTGATACTCACTGGCAGGTTTTACCATATGAATCACAGGACCTCTTTTAGGAGGATATGGTAAGATTCTATCTTGCACGGACCTCACTAAAGCAGGAGCATGATGGAGAGATATTTTCAAAGAATGTTAGGGCAAATTTATGATGTGATAAATTTAATGTGTTTTCAGCTGACATAAATTAGACCATATGACAGATCACTGACCTTACCGTGACTTTAAATACACTTTATAGACAACGTTCTCAGGGTATACTTATTAGATGGGATTTTAAATACTTGCTCATGTAACTAGGTGAAAGGCAAATTTCGACAGGTTGAAGGTTGGCGGGGTGAAGCAATGTTGCGGTGTGTGTGTTGAAACTGCCAAATTTGTCTCAAAGCAAATTTTGCATAATATTCAAAATCTTTAAAATATTGTTTGAAATTTTAAAAATATACCATTTGGAAGTTGTGTTATACAGCTATTTTCCAAACATCACATTTCTCCAGCTCACAATTTTGGACACTGATCTTGTAAGAATGTGTGAAAAGTTGTTAAAGATGTATTTCCTTTAAAGGTTGCCTTACATAACAATAATTATACACAATAGTAGTTAAACAAGACTAGAAAAATCAAACTAATAACACTAAATGATAAAAATAAATATTTGTAAGAAACAAGAAACAAAATTCTCATAACCTCAAAACTTCATATCATATCATATCAAAACAAATTGCGAACATATACTTGAAGATAATTTTCCTAATGAGTGAAAAACACTAAAGAGATAAGCTTTAGGATGCATCTTCACATTAACGCTGTAAAACTTCCGTTTTAGATCTAAAACTTGTTCTTGTAAAAGATATTAATGGCTTCATATCATATGCATAAGAACATAAGTTTTATCAAGAAGTAAACTTTTCAAAGTTATTAAGAACTTAGGAAGTGATATATGAGAACTCAGTATTTGAAACGATTTGGGTCTTAAAGATACATTTCTAAAATGTATAGTATCATGTAAAATACTTATAAATATCTACAAGAAATGTTGTTATTCTTAGGTGATTTACCACCTCAAAGGTTTTCTTCTATTACACACACAAACACACACACATCTCCCATCCAGTCACTACAGTCACTAGTTTCTTGCGAGCCAAAACTTCACCGGTGGAAGTCCTTGGTTAGACTTACGTAGGTTCTTAAGTATCGCAGTCAGGGCAGTCTCAGTAAGATACACAGTCTGTTTTTATAGTTATAAAACACTAATGATATGTTTATAATGTAGCTACTTAGGTTATGGTATCGTTTTTCTTGTGGTTTTCTTTTACCCAACCCATAGCTTTTATCCATACGTAAGCTGTATGGAGTTATCTATAACTCCGCATCCTTTTTTTTCAAGAAAACTGTGAAAATCCGGTTCCTTAGCATTCACTGACGGTATTAAGCCTTTATATTAGTTTTTAATAATACCGTTTACTTTTTGTTTTCGTATAAAGCATAATTATGATTTTTTTTGACGACTTATTCTTCCTTATCCTTATAGGAAGTAAGACTCAACTCTTTGAATCATTGCGTTTTTTGAGTTCCATAGTAATAGAGGGTAGATCTCCCCTAACCCTCCGTTACACTCTTAGAAAAAGTAACACGGTTACACATATGGCGGGGATTCCATCACTCTAATTTTGTTTTTTATTTATTTTGAATTTTTTGAATTATTTTGACTTATCAATAAACATATTGTTTATTTTTACAATTTTTTTCAGCCTCAACTACCATTTAGTAGAAAAGGTTTATTAATAGGTAAATGTAGTTCAAATATTTATCTAAATTCTAAAATCTCTCTAGTAGAACTTTACGTTCTGTAAAGTGGTTACACTCGTTGACGGGGAATTCCTTACCAATCTAGGACTTCGATATGGACTATACAATACTATCTAAGTTAATAAAGTCCTTCTAAATGAACGTCCATTGTGACAAATAAAACTAATAACTTATATGCAAGATACATATAACACTAAACAATAATGTTTTTAAGGTAAAATAATTACAACGTTTTACGCATGGGGGAGGGATTCTCCGCCAAAACCATTCTAAAGCTTCGTTGTATGTTAACTATCGTCTTAAGATCAACTTTGTCCGATTTTTCTGGTGCATGGTGAGTTAAGAAAAGATGTCCTCGAGTTTCAGTCGAATATCACCGTATGCTTAGCAATATTTAAAATTAACTAAAAAGATGGGCATTCTCCGCTGCTGGTATAATAGAGTGTAAACTCAAGTCTTTTTAATAATACTTTAGTACATAAAAATTTCTTTTAAATCAAATTTGTATATAGGCACAGCAATTTAAATTAAAGTTCATAAAAATTAATAACAATTAGAGAAAAACGTTCATATGCAGTTCCTTAGAGTTCAATGGCATTTCCTTTTTTACAAATTAGCAACAGTAAAAAAATACAAACTATCGGATTAACTCCGAGCTCTTAGACGCTAATAGTTAAGTACACTAAGTAAAACATATACAATAACAAGATGTACTTAGCTCCTACTAACATCACCGGCCACGCAAACAAAAAAAAAGGTTTAAATTTAATGTGGCTGGTGCTCCCTCCCCAAGACATTAGCAAGCTCGTCCAACTGCAACGTGCCCCAGCTGCTACCATTGTTGCTGACAGCTGATGTGGGTAATATAAATGTCTCGTGACCATCTAATGGCATCCGAAACCATTAGCCTTTTCATTACTTTAGCATAACGTGGAGATATCCTCAACAACCGGATGATCTCCTCGTTACGACGGTCCCAGGAACCGAGGGCTCCTACCACTAAGGCATTAAGGGTCACTACATAATCCTGAGATCGGAGCTCCTCAGCCAGGTGCGAGTATTTATCAATCTTGGCTTGTCGTGATTCGGCCAGAGACTGATAGCGGTTCTCGAAGGGGAACGCTACATCGACAATTGAAACTTCTCTAGTCCCCTCATTCACCACCACCAGGTCCGGCCTTAAGTTGGAACTCACACCTGGCACCGTTTGATTAACGCGAACATCACCAGACCGCCGCGGTACCGCCTTGGATAATCTATTTAAAATGGTGTTGTGGCGACCCTGCAAGGCCGCGCTGTGCTTGAGACAGTGATTCAGCACATGCGGCAGCGTTTCGGACCACATCGACGACACCGCCTGTCTCCCATTCCGAACCGCCGGCAGCCGTTAAGTGGCACCGTTCCGAGCCGGGCTCTAAAGACGAACCTCCAGTCGGCGAATCTTGCGTAACGTCCGGTGCGAATAAAATGATTTGAAGTGTCGCACCGAACCGACACATCGACCATCTTCCCCTGCTCCGCCTTCCCTATTAGTCTTCTACGGTACCCAGACCTAACAGCCGCCCGCAGTCTTCTCGTGAGGAACTGGCGCGCGTTCTCCGGAACGATGACGGGGTCTATTGGAGCATCAGGTGCTGGTACTATTACTTGAAACTCCCGCAACACCGAGCTCCAACGCCACGTGACCCCAATTCGATGGTGCAGCCGTCGGGCAGCATTCCTTGCGACAGTCCAGACTGACGCAATATCCCCACCGTCTCTGCCGAACTGCCCGTCAAGTCTCCCCGACAGGTAGCCAGCAAGATCTTATTCGGTGGGTTGCTGCCCGATTCTCGTACAGACTACACCGCATAAGACGGACTTTGCCAAGTCCTTCACAACTGGATCTCGACAGGTGACCAGTCGAAAGGCACGAACGACGGCCGCAACGTCAACCTGGTCCGCCAGAGGAAGGAGACCAGCTCCACCCTCTAACGGGTCCAAATAAACGAGCTCCGCTCTCGCTCGGCGAGGCAGGTACATCCATGACTTGGCCATGCTCCTCACCGCCTTGTCCAGTTTAGTCAATGGGGCCTTCTCAACCCTGGCGCCCCTGAGTATAAACTCCAGACGTGGCAGAATGAACATCCTGACCACCTTTAACTTTTGCCAGGGTGCAAGAAGGCTCCGATCGACTGCTTCTAGATCGCGGATCATCTCGTTTATACTGTCCACCGGGGTCTGGCTGATCTTGAAGCCAGTGGGGACACCCAGGTGACAGTACTTTTCCCCTTCTCGCAAGGTCACCATTTCATTATTATTAATAATAAAAATCGTATCCGTCACTTTTCTTTATACACGGCAGTCAACGTCAAGACTGGCACATTTTCTTGCATTAAAATTGAGGCCAGCCCAAGACGCGACATCGCCAGTGACTTTGAGCAGCAGGTTCATCTCCTCAACACCAGACGAGACGAGGGCAAGGTCATCGGCGTAGGCCAAAACTGAAAAGGAATGGCCTGATAAGCTATAACCGTGAGTCGGGGCCAACTTCTGAGCCGCCCTCACTATCGGCTCAGTGGCTAAGTTAAAGAGGACGGGGCTCAGCGGATCTCCTTGCTTCACCCCGGCCTCTAATGGAACCGATCCCGTATAGCCTGCCGCAGCCCTAACCCTGGTGCTAGCGTTTTGGTGCATTTTAAGTACAGTTTGCACTAGTGCACCAGGTACCTGGTGTAGGAGGAGAACATTACGCAGGTATTCATGAGGGATCGAGCCAAACGCGTTGGTGAGGTCAAGCCACGCAACAACTGCTCGCTTGTTCCTCCTCCTAGCATCGTCGATCACAGACTGGACAACAGAATTATGCTCCAGGCATCCCTCGTGCTCCGTAAAGCCCTTCTGGGCCCATGAGAGACGAGAAGTGGCAGCTACCCATCTACCCAGTCTGTCAGCTAGGACACCGGAATACACTTTAAATATACAACTGGCCAGAGTCAATGGTCGCCAGTTGTCAAGGTCACCTGGATCTCCTTTCTTGTGAACCAGAACTGTATTTGATACTTTCCAGGCTGAAGGAGTCTTTCTCTCACTCATACACCGATTCATGACGGCTGCCATCACCACGCATCCGGGGTCGGCCTTCCACCACGCACCGTACGACACCCCGTCTGGACCTGGGGCCGTATTCGGCATTCTAGCCAGACGGTTTGAGATCTACATGGTGTCAATCTCCCAGCGCCAGGAGGCAGGGAAAAGTCTCCAACCACCCCCGAGACTCCACTCCAGGAGTATTCACCCCTAGAGAAAAGACCCCGATAGTAGTCCTCAACATCCCCCGCCCCCACGGCACAGAACATATGATCGCCACCTAGCACCTCCCGCACGGCCTTCTTACGATTTATTCTGTAGAGCTTCTCTACAGTTCTAGATACAGTTCTTACAAAACACCAAAACGAAAGTCTCTTAGAGCGCCTTGTGTTACAACTGTGTGTGTTTCTGGTTTTACAGGCATTGAAGATATTTAGCTAATAAATCTTCTCAAATATAACACGTTTGAAATTTACACACTTGAAGGGAAATTGGTTAAAAAATTTGAAGTTTAAATATAAAATATGTGTATGATAAAAACTTGCAGACACAAATTTTGAAACAGTATTCACGATAACTACTGTTTTGATGAGATAAGCTCTTGCCCTGGAAGCATTCGTACAGCTTAGCCTTGGTTAAGAACTAGTTTTTCCTCTCGCAAAATTATTTAAGTTGACCAACCGTTGTTTGGTTTTAAAAACAAAAATTTTCAGGGTTTCTCTAGCTAAACGTTTTTTGTAGCTTGTAATTAACCTTTTTAAAAATCATGGGTTACAATCTTTAGTGACCCCTTTTAACGATAATTAGATGAAAATTTTAGCAATAATTTGGTTTAACCTCTTCTTAAAGTTATGAAGTAAATAAACAAAGCTCCCCAAAATATATTCCAGTCTCGGCCGACAAAGTGTTGTGAAGCGAAGGAACGTGAGCTGGGTTCATATTGTACAAATATTGCCAGGAGTAGCTCAGAGACTGGGTTGCATTAATTGTGTAACCGTCGGCGGAGGCGGTTGCTCTGAATATAAACCGGAACTTATAGAAGTAGGTCAACATGTAAAGAAGGGATTAACGCTACAAACGGTTTCTCACTAAAAGCTATATTATAGAAAACTAACACAATAGAAAGCTTTGCAAAGTAACACAACACTTCATATAAGGAATCTTTGAAAATTATAGAAGTGAGTAAGTAAGGCTTGTTCATACACCGTAGCTTATGTGAAAGGCTTTATCTGAGAAAACATGATTATAAGTTCATTTGGTTGTTGTTTTACTGAAACACGCACACACACACACACACACACACACACACACACACAATTTAGTTTTCAAAAATAATCAAAATACAATATGGACATCATATACATTTACTGGTAATGAAATAAAAAAACCTCTCGAAATTGTATAGGGGCAACAACGTCAATTTGAATATAAAAGTAATAATAAATTATTAAATATAATGAATAATAATAATAAAACTATTACTATGTAGGAAACAACGGTGTATGTAAATTAGAAAGCGAATACTGTCATAAACCTTAAACTAAGAAAAAACCTAATGATAGGTATAAAGCATTTCAATGCTCTTAAAAACCAGACATATATAAATCTAATTTTGCTGATCATTGTATCAATAATTATCACATACTTTCTAATGGGAAGAATGGTAGGCCACGAAGTCATAGCCAATAGAGGGGCGTGAAGGGCGTGAAATTATCGCAAGCAGAGGACTAAGAGATAAGTATAATATTACTCTCTCTTTACACACACACACACACACACACACACACACACACACACACACACACACACACACACACACACACACACACACACACACACACACACACACACTTACACACACACACACACACACACACACACACACACACACACACACACACACACACACACACACACACACACACACACACACACACACACACACACACACACACACACACACACACACACACACACACACACACACACACACACACACACACACACACACACACACACACACACACACACACACACACACACACACACACACACACACACACACACACACACACACACACACACACACACACACACACACACACACACACACACACACACACACACACACACACACACACACACACACACACACACACACACACACACACACACACACACACACACACACACACACACACACACACACACACACACACACACACACACACACACACACACACACACACACACACACACACACACACACACACACACACACACACACACACACACACACACACACACACACACACACACACACACACACACACACACACACACACACACACACACACACACACACACACACACACACACACACACACACACACACACACACACACACACACACACACACACACACACACACACACACACACACACACACACACACACACACACACACACACACACACACACACACACACACACACACACACACACACACACACACACACACACACACACACACACACACACACACACACACACACACACACACACACACACACACACACACACACACACACACACACACACACACACACACACACACACACACACACACACACACACACACACACACACACACACACACACACACACACACACACACACACACACACACACACACACACACACACACACACACACACACACACACACACACACACACACACACACACACACACACACACACACACACACACACACACACACACACACACACACACACACACACACACACACACACACACACACACACACACACACACACACACACACACACACACACACACACACACACACACACACACACACACACACACACACACACACACACACACACACACACACACACACACACACACACACACACACACACACACACACACACACACTTATGTACAGACAAAGGTCTTCTGGTTTTAATACACATTTGAGCATTTGAGCTACTAAAGCACAGTGACTTTCGCTTTTTGTCAGAAATTTCAAGAACATTACCTTTGGTTATTAAGAATAAGCGGATCACAATCAGTATTTTAAAGGCAAATGTCCTTGAAGATGCTGATTCTAAGATCGGCGTAAAGATCTGAATGTTGACATTTAACAATGTTAATGTACTTCCAACACAAATGTAAAATGAGACCAAAGCTTGCATTTCTGGTCATATATCAACACTAATGTAATTACTTGTCTAAGACCGGTCTAAAAACCGGATTAAATTTTTCAGTTTATTAAAAATTCATTAAATTTTACATTGTAATAATTCTTTACAAATTTCACAATGGTTTCATTGTAACGGAGTAACTGAAATCCAGATGAAATCTTTCACCAGCTGTAAATCGTTAACGAAGCGTTTCCAGACTATAGAGTAACGCTTTATATTTTTTAAATGTATTTTAATACGTCCTCCACAACACGTTTTACTATCTTTTCCTTTTATTAAAGTGTATTGCGTATTTACATAATGCTACTTTATATTCAACTATTTTTTTACATTGTTAAATTATTTTCTCCTCTTTCTTAATATTCGTGTTTAGGAAAAATACATTCAGTTGCTCTAACGTACATCGAAAAAACATAAACAGTAGTAATCCTTTTGAAACCATTTTACTGGGTTGCGATAAGGCGCTACTGAAAGTAATTTTTGGACCTCTTACTTTGAGCATGTATTTAAATAATCTAAACATAAAACTATAATTTAAAATTTACTTGAATATTGTGAACATAAAATTAGATATTTTAAACAGAACCTTATATAATTTGAGGTGAACTCAAACAATGTGAACATAAACGTAATAATGTGTAGGTGAACTTAAATAATGTTTACATAAACTGAAATAATATGAAATTGAACACAAAGAGTGTGAACATAAACAGAAATAATGTGCAGATAAAGTTGAATAATGTGTACATAAACTGAAAAACTGTAAACACAAACCTAAATACTTTGAACATGAACCTATATAATCTAAAAATAAAACTGAAATAATGTGTAAATATTTAGTTAATTAGAGCTTAGCTAGTGTGAACTATTCACAGAGGTTTTAGTGTAAATATTTAACTCAAAATCTCATCAAAAATTAGTTTTTAATAAACAAACACACTAGTTCACAACAACCTAGTTTCGGCGACGATTTCGCCTTCTTCAGAGCTTGGCTACTACTGCAGATAATCTGGAATATTGTATACATAAATTGGAGTATCGTAAACAATCTAGATCAAACTTAAAAACAAGAAAACAATCAGTTCTAAAACTAGGCTATACACTGCAACAGGCTAAATAGTTTTTGGTTACAATTCAGGATGTTGCATACATATTTGTTATTTTAGCTAATGTAAAATGGGCCTTGTTTCAAAAAATTTATATTTCTAAAACTGTTACTAAGACAACGCCAGGGACGAATGCCATGACAAACCATAAACCATTGAAAGGCTTTTATTAAGGTTTAAGTGTGGGGTAATTAGTAACCAAGCTTTGGTACCGTGAGAAACTGTTTCTACCTTTCACCAGCCACGAAAACGGAAAGATCGTCATTAGGCTGCAAAAGTTATTATTGTTGTGTTAAACTTTTAATAATTTACATTTCAGTTTTTTTGATATTTTTTAAAATGTAACTATATTATAAGAATAAACCAGTGTAAAGTTTTAATATGTGCTAAGAAAGCCAAGTAAGTTCAAGTGATTGCCGAGGTATGTTTTAATCTTAATTTCTGATATTTCTGGAAGAATCAAATCAGTAAATATAAAAATACAGTGTGCATAAACATAGAGTTTTCTAACTATTTATTTGTAAAAGACGTGCACGTTTTGTATTTTAATTCATGTTATTAGACTTGTAAATAAGATATATTTTTCGAAGTGTAGCATTTTTTAATTGTAATAATATTAAAACTTTTTTTTGAAAATATAAACGAGAACTTTATTGTAAACTGTCTTCTTTAGAACGATTTGAATAGACAGCCAGTCTGCCTAAGCGAAATCGTAAGATACAATTGGTAAGGAAAACATTTAGACGATGAGTATTTTTAAAGTGTAAGAATAATTAGTTTTGCGATTAAGGGTGAGCTTTCTAAAATAAGTCACTTAAATAAGTTACAAATAACCGGTGGGTCACACCACATATTCCATGATACCTCTACTATACGTCTACACCAATGTGAACCTTCTTACTCTCATATAGGTAAGTCATTCAATTTGTAATTAATAGTCAACTATTTTCTCTTGCACTGCTTCAAGCTTGGTGACGTTCTGTAGCGAGAATAAGATTCATGCTTAATTAAACAACTTGTTTTTTTTTTAATTATCATATCTTTGATAAAATCAAAAATTGATAAATATATATATTTTCAAATCAAAACGATCCAACTTAAACTAAACCACAGCCATGTAAATAAAATATTTTTATCATTTGCGCATAAAGGGAAATCTTGGGAGGATTAATATCATAACTAAAGGATATGTCACGTAGTTGCGTTGCCGATATCGTTCTCCAGTAACGTATCGAGTGCCTTGTAAGCCTGTGAACGCTGTACTTTTGTGTACACTATAATATGGATTAGATATGTGGGGGGTGAATGTAATCTGTGGCATGGCACAGATCATCATCGTGCTACCTTTTCACTATTTCCTTCTCTACAATTTATCTGTACAGAACATGGCGTTCTCGAGATCTAACGGAATAGGTTGTATCCCTGCCCAGGACCTAATCTAATGGCGATGCCCTTAGATAAGGCCAATCTAGCTTGGACAAAAGACCAATTGTATTACTTGGACCGAACCAATTAGATGAGCCCGAAGATCGTGGCACCAAGTCCCTCGTTCAGGCCTGACTCTAGTCACTAAGCTGAAGTCACGAGTTTGCGGTTGGACTCTTAGGGGCATAACTTCTCGTTCTGGACTATAGACAACCCTAACATATGCACGATCTTCGTAAACTTTGGTGATTTTGTTCACACTCTTCATTTTCACATCTTTATCTCTTCAAAGTATTTTGACAAGAACTGGCAAAATTTAGACAGCAAGGCACTTGAGGATTATTTCTTCCCATATCTACACAATAATAAGTCTGAAATATAGTATGTGTGGGTTGTTTTAGTTGTTTCAGTTGTTTTAAGATTTTTCACTTTCTACTGAATAATCTTCATAAAATGTCAGTATTCGAATTCTCGAAGTGTCCGTTTAGTAAGTACTACTTGGATTTATTTGTTGTGATATTTGAATAACAATTACAATTTGAATAATGAACCACGATTGCAAACATATTTGGAAAAACATATTTTTAGGGAGATAAAAAAAACTGAATAAGCGTTAACTAAGGAAAAAAATATTCACGTTACATATAATTTCAATAAATCCAAAATGCATAAATAAACCGAATAGAAAAACATTATCTTAGGTGCTAAAACAATCACTTATCTAAAGAAAATGTTCTCTCTCGTTAAAAAAAAATCAGTACTCCATTTATTAAAGAGATGAACGTAAACAAATTTCGTATTTCAAAAATTTAATCACTTTTTCAATCTGCCGAAGTGACATATTAGTCCCAGCCGCAGAGTCTCGCGTTGCTACCACTCATTACCCTTGCTAATTAGCTAGCCACAGTCCACTACTGAAGCTTACCTGCTCTTGTTAATTTAGCATGTGTCTGCTCTTGTTAATTTAGCAACGAAAGACGGTTGTGCAGATAACAAATTGCATACGTTTTACTGAAATTAAAGTTTAATATAAATATCTGAAAATACATATTACATATTTATAATATTCACTATAAGTAACCTCATTCTGTAACTGAAGAAATACCTTCATGTCCTCTTGCTTTATATCTCTATCGATCCACTCCTTATTGCACCACACATTATCTCCTCCCTGCGTATTGCCTCATTATTTTTTGCTTCTATCATCAATTATTATAGCCTCACTTGTTATATCATCATTTCTTGTAACCTCACTCCTTATTGACCCACTCCCTGTAACCTCATTCCTTATTGCATCACTAATCATCTCCTCACTGCTTATTGCGTTATTCCTTTTTGCTTCCTTCCCTACGGCTTCACTTCCTATAGCTTCAATTGCTATAGCATCATTCCTTGTAGCCTAATTCCTTATTGACTCCCTCCTTGTAAACTCATTCTTTATTGTATTACAACTCAGCTCCTCACTGCTTATTGCTCTGTTAATTTTTGCTTCACTTCTTAAGGCTTCACTCCTATTAGTCTCACTCCTTATAACATCACTACTTGTAGCCTTATTCCTTATTGACTCATTCCTTGTAGCCTCAATCCTTATTGCATCACACAGTATCGCCCCACTGCTTATTGCCTCATTCCTTTTGGCTTCACTCCTTATGATTTCTCTCTTTTCTGCATCATTCCTTGTAGCCTCATTCCTTATTGGATCACAACTCATCTCCTCACTGTTTATTGCCTTATTCCTTGTTACCTCACACATTATTGCTTCAATCGTTGTTACATCACTCTAAATCGTCTCACATCTTATTGCCTCAATCGTTATTGCATCGCACGTTATTCCCTCAAATCTCATTGTATCACTTATTATTATCTCATTCCTTTTTGCATCTATTGTTATTGACACACTCATTATTGTCTCTCTTCTTGTAGCCTAATTCCATATTGCATCACTCCGTATCGTCTTTCTTCGTGCTGTCTCACACCTTTTTGCCTCAATCATTATTGCATCATTTCATATCGCTTTACATTTTATTAAATACTTACTAATGCATCACTTATTGTCGTCTCACTTATTTTTGCATCTCTGGTTATCATCTCGTTTCTTGTAGCCTCTCTCCTTATTACATCACTCCGTATTGTCTCTCTTCTTCTAGCCTCACTCTTTATTACATCATTCTGTATCGTCTCACACCTTATCTCCTCACATCATACTGCATCACTTAATATCGTCTCACTTTTTTTCATCTCTATTTATCGTATCACTCCTTGTAGTCTCAATCTTTATTAAATCCCGTTTTCCTGCTTTTAGTATACAACAATATAATCATACATAATTGTTGCCGCCACAATACAGTAGTTCCCAAGTACATGTATTGCAATACACGTTTTATGATGTACCTTTTAGCAAAATTGTTTTTTTGAAGGATGCGTGGCTCAGTTAAATGTGTTTGTAAGACTTTCTAGACGGTAGGAATTTATTAGGCGCCATTAGTGATACTGTAAATAAAGATAAACGGGAAACATCGTCTGACGCAACTTCAGACGGAAAATGTCTTGAGATATTTTGAAATACCTAAAAAAAAGTCGCGCCGCGCCGTCTACTCAGAAGAAAACATTTATCTTTTTCTTTATTTTATTTTATTTAAATTAAAAATGTCAATTTGTCCAACATTCACGGATTCTGTGCTCAGATTTCATGAGTGCGCAGTCCACCAAACGTGGCTTTAGTCAAAATAAAAATGTAATATAATAATACTTAAATAATTTCAAGTTCTGTGAGATATATAGGTATATACATATAGATTTGTGTATATACAGACTAAATATATTTCTTCAAAGAATTAATTTATATACATTTCACTAACAAAAATATTTATAAATGTATAAGCTCTAAAATTGTCATCAATTCAACGTATTGGTTTTACGAAGAGCTTCATGTGTTCAACTATTGTATGATTAACTGTTGCAGTGTTCGAAGCTTATAATAATATCTATCTGTTATATTGATGAAAAATTTTTAGCAAATAGTTTTATAAATATTCGTGTTAATGACATGTACATACAGTATAAATAAATACTTACCAAGAAATCTCTTTCTCTCTCTTTCTCTCTCTCTCTCTCTCTCTCTCTCTCTCTCTCTCTCTCTCCCTATATAAAGTGAACAAGAGAGAGATTTTACATATTTAGCTATTTAAAATAAATTGCTGTAATAACTATCAGCAAACATCAGTAACTTACATCAAACATAAATAAACATGGCTAAATACTTATATATGCTGGAGAATCAAATAGATAGAGCAAGTAATATGATAAAAAAAATTTTAATAAATTTATAATATAGGTTAACAAATAAAAATTTCATTTTAGTTGCCCTAGATCACTATTTATAATATTGTGTGGAGGGGATCATATAGATTAGGGGGAATCATATACATCTTTTAGAAATATATTTCTAGGTATTGGAAAGTTGACTTAGTGCCAAGGCGTGGTAGACTTCGAAAATGAAGATTCTAAGTTCGAATCCGGCTGGACCCCACAAACTTTATAATTTAATTATCTAATAAATGTTTGAAGAAACTGTATTAACATCGATTGTCATCCACTATGGGTTAAAAAAATGTATTTGAACTTGATTGGATGTTTAAAACAGTATTTTGTGAACTATTGAATATTTGTACAAGATATAACTGTATATTAGGAGAGTGTGAGCTAATAGAAGGAATATAATAATAACAAGGCGCTGTGTAGGCAATTTAAAGACATCTTTAGCCTTGAAAACAGCAACTTGTAACCCAGGGAAAGTAAAACATCGTTTTGGCTTTTTTAATAGCCACTAGACAGTATTATGAAAATCTCTCAAATCGCGTTTTATTGGGGTTTACGGCTGCGAAGTTGTTGGCTATGTCAAAGGCCAATCAATTTTTAGAGTTATTGTTACAGTATAAATACTAAGGATAATTCGAGTCACAGAATGGCATAAATCTTGCAACACAAATAACTATACTGAGACCTAACTTTGGTGAATGTTAAAGTTATAAACACTCTGGAAGTCAACAAACAGAATCAGTCAGAGAAGGGAGGGGTTTTACTGACCCTTTGTTACTGCACCCCCTTGGTCTTCTTCAACACTAGCTGTAAGTAGGATACTTGATTACCGATCTTCGTATGTAGACAGGTAAATGGCTCGTGTTTAGACAACGAGGAGTGTTTTTATTTGGAAGGACGTTTGTTTGTTTGAGGAGAACGGATGAGTTGAGACGTCATGGAGGACCTAAGACTTTAGGCTGAGGTATGAAATTGGAAGGCAGTGAAACCGCCGAGACGTTGATTTTGCAGATTTTCTGAACTTTAATTGAAATGACTAGTAGACAGAAAGTAAGTGGTTTCTGAAAGGGTGGGCCCACTGAAAATTTTGATGAATTGTGAGGATAGAAAAAAACCAGGAGGATTGGTAGATGTATTTAGACTGGAAGTTTTTCTAGGTGTAACTAATACGCCTTCGTGATTAGTGGGCACCAGTTAGGATGACCTATATTTGTTTATAAACAGAATCAAGTCAACACTGGAAGCCATCACTCGATTAAGTCAAAATTTAAAAAGAAATAGATTTACTTGTTCATGGCTTTTAATCAACTTCGCCATCTTTAATTAACTGTTCTTTAATCAACTTCTTTAATA